>WHNR01000404.1:0-39222 GCA_009859135.1 Formica selysi
TAAGGGACAACGCTTCTCGGCACACAGAGCTAAGATCGCTATGTACGCAAGTTTCCTTCGTTCGGAACGACTTAGTTACGTACCTGTAAAGTGAGATATACGAAAGTTTTATAAAACATCAAGGGAAAATTGAGGAACAACGCTTCTCGGCTTACAGAGCTAAGATCGCTATGTACGCAAGTTTCCTTCGTTCGGAACGACTTAGTTACGTACCTGTAAGCGAGATATGCCGAAATTTTCATAACACATCAAGGAAATGAGGAACAACGCTTCTCGGCACACAGAGCTAAGATCGCTATGTACGCAAGTTTCCTTCGTTCGGAACGACTTAGTTACGTACCTGTAAGTGAGATATAAGCCGAAAGTTTTCATAACACATCAAGGAAATTGAGGAACAACGCTTCTCGGCACAAGAGCTAAGATCGCTATGTACGCAAGTTTCCTTCGTTCGGAACGACTTAGTTACGTGCCTGTAAGCGAGATTTGCCGAAAATTTTCATAACACATCAAGGAAATTGAGGAACAACGCTTCTCGGCACACAGAGCTAAGATCGCTATGTACGCAAGTTTCCTTCGTTCGGAACGACTTAGTTACGTACCTGTAAGTGAGATTATACCGAAAGTTTTCATAACACATCAAGGAAATTGGGAACAACGCTTCTCGGCTTACAGAAGCTAAGATCGCTATGTACGCAAGTTTCCTTCGTTCGGAACGACTTAGTTACGTGCCTGTAAGTGAGATTTGCCGAAAATTTTCATAACACATCAAGGAAATTGAGGAACAACGCTTCTCGGCACACAGAGCTAAGATCGCTATGTACGCAAGTTTCCTTCGTTCGGAACGACTTAGTTACGTGCCTGTAAGCGAGATTTGCCGAAAATTTTCATAACACATCAAGGAAATTGAGGAACAACGCTTCTCGGCACACAGAGCTAAGATCGCTATGTACGCAAGTTTCCTTCGTTCGGAACGACTTAGTTACGTGCCTGTAAGCGAGATTTGCCGAAAATTTTCATAACACATCAAGGAAATTGAGGAACAACGCTTCTCGGCACACAGAGCTAAGATCGCTATGTACGCAAGTTTCCTTCGTTCGGAACGACTTAGTTACGTACCTGTAAGTGAGATATGCCGAAAATTTTCATAACACATCAAGGAAATTGAGGAACAACGCTTCTCGGCACACAGAGCTAAGATCGCTATGTACGCAAGTTTCCTTCGTTCGGAACGACTTAGTTACGTGCCTGTAAGTGAGATTTGCCGAAAATTTTCATAACACATCAAGGAAATTGAGGAACAACGCTTCTCGGCACACAGAGCTAAGATCGCTATGTACGCAAGTTTCCTTCGTTCGGAACGACTTAGTTACGTACCTGTAAGTGAGATATGCCGAAAGTTTTCATAACACATCAAGGAAATTGAGGAACAACGCTTCTCGGCTTACAAGCTAAGATCGCTATGTACGCAAGTTTCCTTCGTTCGGAACGACTTAGTTACGTGCCTGTAAGTGAGATATACCGAAAATTTTCATAACACATCAAGGAAATTGAGGAACAACGCTTCTCTCGGCACACAGAGCTAAGATCGCTATGTACGCAAGTTTCCTTCGTTCGAACGACTTAGTTACGTGCCTGTAAGCGAGATTTGCCGAAAATTTTCATAACACATCAAGGAAATTGAGGAACAACGCTTCTCGGCACACAGAGCTAAGATCGCTATGTACGCAAGTTTCCTTCGTTCGGAACGACTTAGTTACGTACCTGTAAGTGAGATATACCGAAAGTTTTCATAACACATCAAGGAAATTGAGGAACAACGCTTCTCGGCTTACAAAGCTAAGATCGAATGTACGCAAGTTTCCTTCGTTCGGAACGACTTAGTTACGTGCCTGTAAGTGAGATTTACCGAAAATTTTCATAACACATCAAGGAAATTGAGGAACAACGCTTCTCGGCACACAGAGCTAAGATCGCTATGTACGCAAGTTTCCTTCGTTCGGAACGACTTAGTTACGTGCCTGTAAGTGAGATTTGCCGAAAATTTTCATAACACATCAAGGAAATTGAGGAACAACGCTTCTCGGCACACAGAGCTAAGATCGCTATGTACGCAAGTTTCCTTCGTTCGGAACGACTTAGTTACGTGCCTGTAAGCGAGATTTGCGAAAATTTTCATAACACATCAAGGAAATTGAGGAACAACGCTTCTCGGCACACAGAGCTAAGATCGCTATGTACGCAAGTTTCCTTCGTTCGGAACGACTTAGTTACGTACCTGTAAGTGAGATATACCGAAAAGTTTTCATAACACATCAAGGAATTGAGGAACAACGCTTCTCGGCACACAGAGCTAAGATCGCTATGTACGCAAGTTTCCTTCGTTCGGAACGACTTAGTTACGTGCCTGTAAGCGAGATTTGCCGAAAATTTTCATAACACATCAAGGAAATTGAGGAACAACGCTTCTCGGCACACAGAGCTAAGATCGCTATGTACGCAAGTTTCCTTCGTTCGGAACGACTTAGTTACGTACCTGTAAGTGAGATATACCGAAAGTTTTCATAACACATCAAGGAAATTGAGGAACAACGCTTCTCGGCACACAGAGCTAAGATCGCTATGTACGCAAGTTTCCTTCGTTCGGAACGACTTAGTTACGTGCCTGTAAGTGAGATTTGCCGAAAATTTTCATAACACATCAAGGAAATTGAGGAACAACGCTTCTCGGCTCACAGAGCTAAGATCGCTATGTACGCAAGTTTCCTTCGTTCGGAAACGACTTAGTTACGTGCCTGTAAGTGAGATATGCCGAAAATTTTCATAACACATCAAGGAAATTGAGGAACAACGCTTCTCGGCACACAGCTAAGATCGCTATGTACGCAAGTTTCCTTCGTTCGGAACGACTTAGTTACGTACCTGTAAGTGAGATATACCGAAAGTTTTCATAACACATCAAGAAAATTGAGGAACAACGCTTCTCGGCTTACAAGCTAAGATCGAATGTACGCAAGTTTCCTTCGTTCGGAACGACTTAGTTACGTACGTGCCTGTAAGTGAGATTTGCCGAAAATTTTCATAACACATCAAGGAAATTGAGGAACAACGCTTCTCGGCTCACAGAGCTAAGATCGCTATGTACGCAAGTTTCCTTCGTTCGGAACGACTTAGTTACGTGCCTGTAAGTGAGATTTGCCGAAAATTTTCATAACACATCAAGGAAATTGAGGAACAACGCTTCTCGGCACACAGAGCTAAGATCGCTATGTACGCAAGTTTCCTTCGTTCGGAACGACTTAGTTACGTACCTGTAAGTGAGATATACCGAAAGTTTTCATAACACATCAAGAAAATTGAGGAACAACGCTTCTCGGCTTACAAAGCTAAGATCGAATGTACGCAAGTTTCCTTCGTTCGGAACGACTTAGTTACGTGCCTGTAAGTGAGATTTGCCGAAAATTTTCATAACACATCAAGGAAATTGAGGAACAACGCTTCTCGGCTCACAGAGCTAAGATCGCTATGTACGCAAGTTTCCTTCGTTCGGAACGACTTAGTTACGTGCCTGTAAGCGAGATTTGCCGAAAATTTTCATAACACATCAAGGAAATGAGGAACAACGCTTCTCGGCACACAGAGCTAAGATCGCTATGTACGCAAGTTTCCTTCGTTCGGAACGACTTAGTTAGTGTACCTGTAAGTGAGATATACCGAAAGTTTTCATAACACATCAAGAAAATTGAGGAACAACGCTTCTCGGCTCACACAAGCTAAGATGGCTATGTACGCAAGTTTCCTTCGTTCGGAACGACTTAGTTACGTGCCTGTAAGCGAGATTTGCCGAAAATTTTCATAACACATCAAGGAAATTGAGGAACAACGCTTCTCGGCACACAGAGCTAAGATCGCTATGTACGCAAGTTTCCTTCGTTCGGAACGACTTAGTTACGTGCCTGTAAGCGAGATTTGCCGAAAATTTTCATAACACAATCAAGGAAACTAGAGGAACAACGCTTTCTCGGCATCTACAGAGATAAGAAAAAGCTAAGATACGGCTATGTACGCAAGTTTCCTTCGTTCGGAACGACTTAGTTACGTGCCTGTAAGTGAGATTTGCCGAAAATTTTCATAACACATCAAGGAAATTGAGGAACAACGCTTCTCGGCACACAGAGCTAAGATCGCTATGTACGCAAGTTTTCCTTCGTTCGGAACGACTTAGTTACGTACCTGTAAGTGAGATTTGCCGAAATTTTCATAACACATCAAGGAAAATGAGGAACAACGCTTCTCGCTCACAGAGCTAAGATCGCTATGTACGCAAGTTTCCTTCGTTCGGAACGACTTAGTTACGTGCCTGTAAGCGAGATTTGCCGAAAATTTTCATAACACATCAAGGAAACTGAGGAACA
Source organism: Formica selysi (assembly GCA_009859135.1). Lineage (NCBI taxonomy): Eukaryota > Metazoa > Arthropoda > Insecta > Hymenoptera > Formicidae > Formica > Formica selysi. The sequence goes on from WHNR01000404.1 coordinate 4,413, forward strand.
ACGCTTCTCCGGCACACAGAGCTAAGATCGCTATGTACGCAAGTTTCCTTCGTTCGGAACGACTTAGTTACGTACCTGTAAGTGAGATATACCGAAAGTTTTCATAACACATCAAGAAAATTGAGGAACAACGCTTCTCGGCTACAAGAGCTAAGATGGAAGTGTACGCAAGTTTCCTTCGTTCGGAACGACTTAGTTACGTGCCTGTAAGCGAGATTTGCCGAAAATTTTCATAACACATCAAGGAAATGAGGAACAACGCTTCTCTGCACACCAGAGCTAAGATCGCTATGTACGCAAGTTTCCTTCGTTCGGAACGACTTAGTTACGTACTGTAAGTGAGATATACGAAAGTTTTCATAACACATCAAGAAAATTGAGGAACAACGCTTCTCGGCTACAAAGCTAAGATGGAATGTACGCAAGTTTCCTTCGTTCGGAACGACTTAGTTACGTGCCTGTAAGTGAGATTTGCCGAAAATTTTCATAACACATCAAGGAAATTGAAGGAACAACGCTTCTCGCTCACAGAGCTAAGATCGCTATGTACGCAAAGTTTCCTTCGTTCGGAGCGACTTAGTTTACGTGCCTGTAAGCGAGATTTGCCGAAAATTTTCATAACACGTCAAGGAAATTGAGGAACAACGCTTCTTCGGCACACAGAGCTAAGATCGCTATGTACGCAAGTTTCCTTCGTTCGGACGACTTAGTTACGTACCTGTAAGTGAGATATACCGAAAGTTTTCAATAACACATCAAGAAAAATTGAGGAACAACGCTTCTCGGCTTACAAAGCTAAGATGGAAGTGTACGCAAGTTTCCTTCGTTCGGACGACTTAGTTACGTGCCTGTAAGCGAGATTTGCCGAAAATTTCATAACACGTCAAGGAAATTGAGTAACAACGCTTTTCGGCACACAGAGATAAGATCGCTATGTACGAAGTTTTTCGTTCGGAACGACTTAGTTTACGTTCTGTAGTGAGATATACGAAAGTTTTCATAACACATCAAGAATTGAGGACAACGCTCCTCGAGCTTACATACCAAGCTAAGATGAACGCTGTACGTCCTTAAGCGATTTGCCGAAATTTCATAACACATCAAGGAATGAGGAACAACGCTCTCGGCACACAGAGCTAAATCGCTATGTACGCAAGTTTCCTTCGTTCGGAACGACTTAGTACGTCCTGTAAGTGAGATTAGCCGAAAATTTTCATAACACATCAAGGAAATGAGGAACAACGCTTCTCGGCACACAGAGATAAGATCGCTATGTACGCAAGTTTCCTTCGTTCGGAACGACTTAGTTACGTACCTGTAAGTGAGATTACCGAAAGTTTTCATAACACATCAAGAAAATTGAGGAACAACGCTTCTCGGCTTACAAAGCTAAGATGGAAGTGTACGCAAGTTTCCTTTCGTTCGGAACGACTTAGTTACTGCCTGTAAGCGAGATTTGCGAAAATTTTCATAACACATCAAGGAAATTGAGGAACAACGCTTCTCGGCACACAGAGCTAAGATCGCTATGTACGCAAGTTTCCTTCGTTCGGAACGACTTAGTTACGTACCTGTAAGTGAGATATACCGAAAGTTTTCATAACACATCAAGGAAATTGAGGAACAACGCTTCTCGGCACACAGAGCTAAGATCGTATGTACGCAAGTTTCCTTCGTTCGGAAACGACTTAGTTACGTGCCTGTAAGCGAGATTTGCCGAAAATTTTCATAACACATCAAGGAAATGAGGAACAAACGCTTTCTCGGCACACAGAGCTAAGATCGCTATGTACGCAAGTTTCCTTCGTTCGGAACGACTTAGTTACGTACCTTAAGGAGATATACCGAAAGTTTTATAACACATCAAGATTGAGAAAACGTTCTCGGCTAAAAGCAAGATGAATGTACGCAAGTTCCTTCGTTCGGAAGATTAGTAGTGCGTAGGAGATTGCCGAAAATTTTCATACACATCAAGGAAATTGAGGAACAACGCTTCTCGGCCACAGAGCTAAGATCGCTTATGTACGCAAGTTTCCTTCGTTCGGAACGACTTAGTTACGTACCTGTAAGTGAGATATACCGAAAGTTTTCATAACACATCAAGAAAATTGAGGAACAACGCTTCTCGGCTTACAAAGCTAAGATGGAGTGTAACGCAAGTTTCCTTCGTTCGGAACGAACTTAGCTACGTGCCTGTAAGTGAGATTTGCCGAAAAATTTTCATAACACATCAAGGAAATTGAGGAACAACGCTTCTCGGCTCACAGAGCTAAGATCGCTATGTACGCAAGTTTCCTTCGTTCGGAACGACTTAGTTACGTGCCTGTAAGTGAGATATGCCGAAAATTTTCATAACACATCAAGGAAGTGAGGAACAACGCTTCTCGCACACAGAGCTAAGATCGCTATGTACGCAAGTTTCCTTCGTTCGGAACTACTTAGTTACGTACTTGTAAGTGAGATATACCGAAAGTTTTCATAACACATCAAGAAAATTGAGGAACAACGCTTCTCGGCTTACAAAGCTATGATGGAAGTGTACGCAAGTTTCCTTCGTTCGGAACGACTTAGCTACGTGCCTGTAAGTGAGATTTGCCGAAAATTTTCATAACACATCAAGGAAATTGAGGAACAACGCTTCTCGGCTCACAGAGCTAAGATCGCTATGTACGCAAGTTTCCTTCGTTCGGAACGACTTAGTTACGTGCCTGTAAGTGAGATTTGCCGAAAATTTTCATAACACAATCAAGGAAATTGAGGAACAACGCTTCTCGGCACACAGAGCTAAGATCGCTGTGTACGCAAGTTTCCTTCGTTCGGAACGTACTTAGTTACGTACCTGTAAGTGAGATTTACCGAAAGTTTTCATAACACATCAAGAAAATTGAGGAACAACGCTTCTCGGCTTCAAGCTAAGATGGAAGTGTACGCAAGTTTCCTTCGTTCGGAACGACTTAGTTACGTGCCTGTAAGCGAGATTTGCCGAAAATTTTTATAACACATCAAGGAAACTGAGGAACAACGCTTCTCGGCTACAAGAGCTAAGATCGCTATGTACGCAAGTTTCCTTCGTTCGGAACACTTAGTTACGTGCCTGTAAGCGAGATTTGCCGAAAATTTTCATAACACATCAAGGAAATGAGGAACAACGCTTCTCGGCACACAGAGCTAAGATCGTATGTACGCAAGTTTCCTTCGTTCGGAACGACTTAGTTACGTACCTGTAAAGTGAGATATACGAAAGTTTTCATAACACATCAAGGAAATTGAGGAACAACGCTTCTCGGCCACAGAGCTAAGATCGCTATGTACGCAGTTTCCTTCGTTCGGAACGACTTAGTTACGTACCTGTAAGTGAGATTATGCCGAAAATTTTCATAACACATCAAGGAAATTGAGGAACACGCTTCTCGGCACACAGAGCTAAGATCGCTATGTACGCAAGTTTCCTTCGTTCGGAACGACTTAGTTACGTACCTGTAAGTGAGATATACCGAAAGTTTTCATAACACATCAAGAAATTGAGGAACAACGCTTCTCGGCACACAGAGCTAAGATCGTATGTACGCAAGTTTCCTTCGTTCGGAACGACTTAGTTACGTGCCTGTAAGGAGATTTGCCGAAAATTTTCATAACACATCAAGGAATAGAGGAACAACGCTTCTCGGTCACAGAGCTAAGATCGCTATGTACGCAAGTTTCCTTCGTTCGGAACGACTTAGTTACGTGCCTGTAAGTGAGATATACCGAAATTTCATAACACATCAAGGAAATGAGGAACAACGCTTCTCGGCACACAGAGCTAAGATCGCTATGTACGCAAGTTTCCTTCGTTCGGAACGACTTAGTTACGTACCTGTAAGTGAGATATACCGAAAGTTTTCATAACACATCAAGGAAATTGAGGAACAACGCTTCTCGGCACACAAGCTAAGATCGCTATGTACGCAAGTTTCCTTCGTTCGGAACGACTTAGTTACGTGCCTGTAAGTGAGATTGCCGAAAATTTTCATAACACATCAAGAAATTGAGGAACAACGCTTCTCGGCTCACAGAGCTAAGATCGCTATGTACGCAAGTTTCCTTCGTTCGGAACGACTTAGTTACGTGCCTGTAAGCGAGATTTGCCGAAAATTTTATAACACATCAAGAAAAGTAGGAACAACGCTTCTCGGCACACAGAGCTAAGATCGCTATGTACGCAAGTTTCCTTCGTTCGGAACGACTTAGTTACGTCCTGTAAGTGAGATTGCCGAAATTTTCATAACACATCAAGGAAATTGAGGAACAACGCTTCTCGGCACACAGAGCTAAGATCGCTATGTACGCAAGTTTCCTTCGTTCGGAACGACTTAGTTACGTGCCTGTAAGTGAGATATACCGAAAGTTTTCATAACACATCAAGGAAATTGAGGAACAACGCTTCTCGGCTCACAGAGCTAAGATCGCTATGTACGCAAGTTTCCTTCGTTCGGAACGACTTAGTTACGTGCCTGTAAGCGAGATTTGCCGAAATTCATAACACATCAAGGAAATGAGAACAACGCTTCTCGGCACACAGAGCTAAGATCGCTATGTACGCAAGTTTCCTTCGTTCGGAACGACTTAGTTACGTACCTGTAAGTGAGATATACGAAAGTTTTCATAACACATCAAGAAAATTGAGGAACAACGCTTCTCGGCTTACAAAGCTAAGATGGAAGTGTACGCAAGTTTCCTCGTTCGAACGACTTAGTACGTGCCTGTAAGCGAGATTTGCCGAAATTTTCATAACACGTCAAGGAAATAGAGGAACACGCTTCTCTGCACACAGAGCTAAGATCGCTATGTACGCAAGTTTCCTTCGTTCGGAACGACTTAGTTACGTACCTGTAAGTGAGATATACCGAAAGTTTTCATAACACATCAAGAAAATTGAGGAACAACGCTTCTCGGCTTACAAAGCTAAGAATGGATTGTACGCAAGTTTCCTTCGTTCGGAACGACTTAGTACGTGCCTGTAAGTGAGATTTGCCGAAAATTTTCATAAACATCAAGGAAATTGAGGAACAACGCTTCTCGGCTCACAGAGCTAAGATCGCTATGTACGCAAGTTTCCTTCGTTCGGAACGACTTAGTTACGTGCCTGTAAGTGAGATATGCCGAAAATTTTCATAACACATCAAGGAAATTGAGGAACAACGCTTCTCGGCACACAGAGCTAAGATCGCTATGTACGCAAGTTTCCTTCGTTCGGAACGACTTAGTTACGTACCTGTAAGTGAGATATACCGAAAGTTTTCATAACACATCAAGAAAATTGAGGAACAACGCTTCTCGGCTTACAAAGCTAAGATGGAAGTGTACGCAAGTTTCCTTCGTTCGGAACGACTTAGCTACGTGCCTGTAAGTGAGATTGCCGAAAATTTTCATAACACATCAAGGAAATTGAGGAACAACGCTTCTCGGCTCACAGAGCTAAGATCGCTATGTACGCAAGTTTCCTTCGTTCGGAACGATTAGTTACGTGCCTGTAAGCGAGATTTGCCGAAAATTTTATAACACATCAAGGAAACTGAGGAACAACGCTTCTCGGCACACAGAGCTAAGATCGCTATGTACGCAAGTTTCCTTCGTTCGGAACGACTTAGTTACGTACCTGTAAGTGAGATATACCGAAAGTTTTCATAACACATCAAGAAAATTGAGGAACAACGCTTCTCGGCTTACAAAGCTAAGATGGAAGTGTACGCAAGTTTCCTTCGTTCGGAACGACTTAGTTACGTGCCTGTAAGTGAGATTTGCCGAAAATTTTCATAACACATCAAGGAAATTGAGGAACACGCTTCTCGCACACAGAGCTAAGATCGCTATGTACGCAAGTTTCCTTCGTTCGGAACGACTTAGTTACGTGCCTGTAAGCGAGATTTGCCGAAAATTTTCATAACACATCAAGGAATAGAGGAACAACGCTTCTCGCTCACAGAGATAAGATCGCTATGTACGCAAGTTTCCTTCGTTCGGAACGACTTAGTTACGTGCCTGTAAGCGAGATTTGCCGAAAATTTTCATAACACATCAAGGAAATGAGGAACAACGCTTCTCGGCACACAGAGCTAAGATCGCTATGTACGCAAGTTTCCTTCGTTCGGAACGACTTAGTTACGTACCTGTAAGTGAGATATACCGAAAGTTTTCATAACACATCAAGGAAATGAGGAACAACGCTTCTCGGCACACAGAGCTAAGATCGCTATGTACGCAAGTTTCCTTCGTTCGGAACGACTTAGTTACGTGCCTGTAAGCGAGATTTGCCGAAAATTTTCATAACACATCAAGGAAATTGAGGAACAACGCTTCTCGGCACACAGAGCTAAGATCGCTATGTACGCAAGTTCCTTCGTTCGGAACGACTTAGTTACGTGCCTGTAAGCGAGATATGCGAAAGTTTTCATAACACATCAAGGAAATTGAGGAACAACGCTTCTCGGCACACAGAGCTAAGATCGCTATGTACGCAAGTTTCCTTCGTTCGGAACGACTTAGTTACGTACCTGTAAGTGAGATATACCGAAAGTTTTCATAACACATCAAGGAAATTGAGGAACAACGCTTCTCGGCACACAGAGCTAAGATCGCTATGTACGCAAGTTTCCTTCGTTCGGAACGACTTAGTTACGTACCTGTAAGTGAGATATACCGAAAGATTTCATAACACATCAAGGAAATTGAGGAACAACGCTTCTCGGCTCACAGAGCTAAGATCGCTATGTACGCAAGTTTCCTTCGTTCGGAACGACTTAGTTACGTGCCTGTAAGCGAGATTTGCCGAAAATTTTCATAACACATCAAGGAAATTGAGGAACAACGCTTCTCGGCACACAGAGCTAAGATCGCTATGTACGCAAGTTTCCTTCGTTCGGAACGACTTAGTTACGTACCTGTAAGTGAGATATACCGAAAGTTTTCATAACACATCAAGAAAATTGAGGAACAACGCTTCTCGGCTTACAAAGCTAAGATGGAAGTGTACGCAAGTTTCCTTCGTTCGGAACGATTTAGTTACGTGCCTGTAAGCGAGATTTGCCGAAAATTTTCATAACACGTCAAGGAAATTGAGTAACAACGCTTTTCGGCCCACAGAGATAAGATCGCTATGTACGCAAGTTTCCTTCGTTCGGAACGACTTAGTTACGTACCTGTAAGTGAGATATACCGAAAGTTTTCATAACACATCAAGGAAATTGAGGAACAACGCTTCTCGGCACACAGAGCTAAATCGTTATGTACGCAAGTTTCCTTCGTTCGGAACGACTTAGCTACGTGCCTGTAAGTGAGATTTGCCGAAAATTTTCATAACACATCAAGGAAATGAGGAACAACGCTTCTCGGCACACAGAGTAAGATCGCTATGTACGCAAGTTTCCTTCGTTCGGAACGACTTAGTTACGTACCTGTAAGTGAGATATACCGAAAGTTTCATAACACATCAAGAAATTGAGGAACAACGCTTCTCGGCTTACAAAGCTAAGATGGAAGTTACGCAAGTTTCCTTCGTTCGGAAACTTAGTTACGTGCCTGTAAGCGAATTTGCCGAAAATTTTCATAACAATCAAGGAAATAGAGGAACAACGCTTCTCGGCACACAGAGATAAGATCGCTATGTACGCAAGTTTCCTTCGTTCGGAACGACTTAGTTACGTACCTGTAAGTGAGATATACCGAAAGTTTTCATAACACATCAAGGAAATGAGGAACAACGCTTCTCGGCACACAGAGCTAAGATCGCTATGTACGCAAGTTTCCTTCGTTCGGAACGACTTAGTTACGTACCTGTAAGTGAGATATACCGAAAGTTTTCATAACACATCAAGGAAATTGAGGAACAACGCTTCTCGGCACACAGAGCTAAGATCGCTATGTACGCAAGTTTCCTTCGTTCGGAACGACTTAGTTACGTACCTGTAAGTGAGATATACCGAAAGTTTTCATAACACATCAAGGAAATTGAGGAACAACGCTTCTCGGCTACAAAGCTAAGATCGTATGTACGCAAGTTTCCTTCGTTCGGAACGACTTAGTTACGTGCCTGTAAGCGAGATTTGCCGAAAATTTTCATAACACATCAAGGAAATTGAGGAACAACGCTTCTCGGCACACAGAGCTAAGATCGCTATGTACGCAAGTTTCCTTCGTTCGGAACGACTTAGTTACGTACCTGTAAGTGAGATATACCGAAAGTTTTCATAACACATCAAGGAAATTGAGGAACAACGCTTCTCGGCACACAGAGCTAAGATCGCTATGTACGCAAGTTTCCTTCGTTCGGAACGACTTAGTTACGTACCTGTAAGTGAGATATACCGAAAGTTTTCATAACACATCAAGAAAATTGAGGAACAACGCTTCTCGGCTACAAGCTAGATGGAATGTACGCAAGTTTCCTTCGTTCGGAACGACTTAGCTACGTGCCTGTAAGTGAGATTTGCCGAAATTTTCATAACACATCAAGGAAATTGAGGAACAACGCTTCTCGGCTCACAGAGCTAAGATCGCTATGTACGCAAGTTTCCTTCGTTCGGAACGACTTAGTTACGTGCCTGTAAGCGAGATTTGCGAAAATTTTATAACACATCAAGGAACTGAGGAACAACGCTTCTCGGCACACAGAGCTAAGATCGCTATGTACGCAAGTTTCCTTCGTTCGGAACACTTAGTTACGACTTGTAAGTGAGATATACCGAAAGTTTTCATAACACATCAAGAAAATTGAGGAACAACGCTTCTCGGCTTACAAAGCTAAGATGGAAGTGTACGCAAGTTTCCTTCGTTCGGAACGACTTAGCTACGTGCCTGTAAGTGAGATTTGCCGAAAATTTTCATAACACATCAAGGAAATTGAGGAACAACGCTTCTCGGCACACAGAGCTAAGATCGCTATGTACGCAAGTTTCCTTCGTTCGGAACGACTTAGTTACGTACCTGTAAGTGAGATATACCGAAAGTTTTCATAACAAATCAAGAAAATTGAGGAACAACGCATCTCGGCTTACAAAGCTAAGATGGATGTGTACGCAAGTTTCCTTCGTTCGGAACGACTTAGCTACGTGCCTGTAAGTGAGATTTGCCGAAAATTTTCATAACACATCAAGGAAATTGAGGAACAACGCTTCTCGGCTCACAGAGCTAAGATCGCTATGTACGCAAGTTTCCTTCGTTCGGAACGACTTAGTTACGTGCCTGTAAGCGAGATTTGCAGAAAATTTTTATAACCATCAAGGAAACTGAGGAACAACGCTTCTCGGCTTACAAAGCTAAGAAGTAAGTATACGCAAGTTTCCTTCGTTCGGAACAACTTAGTTACGTGCCTGTAAGCGAGATTTGCCGAAAATTTTCATAACATATCAAGGAAATAGAGGAACAACGCTTCTCGGCACACAGAGATAAGATCGCTATGTACGCAAGTTTCCTTCGTTCGGAACGACTTAGTTACGTACCTGTAAGTGAGATATAACGAAAGTTTTCATAACACATCAAGGAAATGAGGAACAACGCTTCTCGGCACACAGAGCTAAGATCGCTATGTACGCAGGTTTCCTTCGTTCAGAACGACTTAGTTACGTACCTGTAAGTGAGTTCAGCCGAAAATTTTCATAACACGTCAAGGAAATTGAGAACCACGCTTTTCGGCCCACAGAGATAAGATCGCTATGTACGCAAGTTTCCTTCGTTCGGAACGACTTAGTTACGTACCTGTAAGTGAGATATACCGAAAGTTTTCATAACACATCAAGGAAGTTGAGGAACAACGCTTCTCGGCACACAGAGCTAAGATCGTTATGTACGCAAGTTTCCTTCGTTCGGAACGACTTAGTTACGTGTCTGTAAGCGAGATTTGCCGAAAATTTTCATAACACATCAAGGAAATAGAGGAACAACGCTTCTCGGCACACGAGCTAAGATCGCTATGTATGCAAGTTTCCTTCGTTCGGAACGACTTAGTTACGTACCTGTAAGTGAGATATACCGAAAGTTATCATAACACATCAAGGAAATGGAGGAACAACGCTTCTCGGCACACAGAGCTAAGATCGCTATGTACGCAAGTTTCCTTCGTTCGGAACGATTAGTTACGTACCTGTAAGTGAGATATAACGAAAGTTTTCATAACACATCAAGGAAATTGAGGAACAACGCTTCTCGGCACACAGAGCTAAGATCGCTATGTACGCAAGTTTCCTTCGTTCGGAACGACTTAGTTACATACCTGTAAGTGAGATATACCGAAAGTTTTCATAACACATCATGAAAATTGAGGAACAACGCTTCTCGGCTTACAAAGCTATGATGGAAGTGTACGCAAGTTTCCTTCGTTCGGAACGACTTAGCTACGTGCCTGTAAGTGAGATTTGCCGAAAATTTTCATAACACATCAAGGAAATTGAGGAACAACGCTTCTCGGCTCACAGAGCTAAGATCGCTATGTACGCAAGTTTCCTTCGTTCGGAACGACTTAGTTACGTGCCTGTAAGCGAGATTTGCTGAAAATTTTTATAACACATCAAGGAAGCTGAGGAACAACGCTTCTCGGCACACAGAGCTAAGATCGCTATGTACGCAAGTTTCCTTCGTTCGGAACTACTTAGTTACGTACTTGTAAGTGAGATATAACGAAAGTTTTCATAACACATCAAGAAAATTGAGGAACAACGCTTCTCGGCTTACAAAGCTATGATGGAAGTGTACGCAAGTTTCCTTCGTTCGGAACGACTTAGCTACGTGCCTGTAAGTGAGATTTGCCGAAAATTTTCATAACACATCAAGGAAATGAGGAACAACGCTTCTCGGCACACAGAGATAAGATCGCTATGTACGCAAGTTTCCTTCGTTCGGAACGACTTAGTTACGTACCTGTAAGTGAGATATACCGAAAGTTTTCATAACAATCAAGAAAATTGAGGAACAACGCTTCTCGGCTTACAAAGCTAAGATGGATGTGTACGCAAGTTTCCTTCGTTCGGAACGACTTAGCTACGTGCCTGTAAGTGAGATTTGCCGAAAATTTTCATAACACATCAAGGAAATTGAGGAACAACGCTTCTCGGCTCACAGAGCTAAGATCGCTATGTACGCAAGTTTCCTTCGTTCGGAACGACTTAGTTACGTACCTGTAAGTGAGATATACCGAAAGTTTCATAACACATCAAGGAAATGGAGGAACAACGCTTCTCGGCACACAGAGCTAAGATCGCTATGTACGCAAGTTTCCTTCGTTCAGAACGACTTAGTTACGTACCTGTAAGTGAGATATAACGAAAGTTTTCATAACACATCAAGAAAATTGAGGAACAACGCTTCTCGGCTTACAAAGCTAAGATGGAATTGTACGCAAGTTTCCTTCGTTCGGAACGACTTAGTTACGTGCCTGTAAGTGAGATTTGCCGAAAATTTTCATAACACATCAAGGAAATTGAGGAACAACGCTTCTCGGCACACAGAGCTAAGATCGCTATGTACGCAATTTCCTTCGTTCGGAACGACTTAGTTACGTACCTGTAAGTGAGATATAACGAAAGTTTTCATAACACATCAAGGAAATTGAGGAACAACGCTTCTCGGCACACAGAGCTAAGATCGCTATGTACGCAAGTTTCCTTCGTTCGAACGACTTAGTTACGTACCTGTAAGTGAGATATACCGAAAGTTTTCATAACACATCAAGAAAATTGAGGAACAACGCTTCTCGGCTTACAAAGCTATGATGGAAGTGTACGCAAGTTTCCTTCGTTCGGAACGACTTAGCTACGTGCCTGTAAGTGAGATTTGCCGAAAATTTTCATAACAATCAAGGAAATTGAGGAACAACGCTTCTCGCACACAGAGCTAAGATCGCTATGTACGCAAGTTTCCTTCGTTCGGAACGACTTAGTTACGTACCTGTAAGTGAGATATACCGAAAGTTTTCATAACAATCAAGAAAATTGAGGAACAACGCTTCTCGGCTACAAAGCTAAGATGGATGTGTACGCAAGTTTCCTTCGTTCGGAACGACTTAGTTACGTGCCTGTAAGTGAGATTTGCCGAAAATTTTCATAACACATCAAGGAAATTGAGGAACAACGCTTCTCGGCTACAAAGCTAAGATCGTATGTACGCAAGTTTCCTTCGTTCGGAACGACTTAGTTACGTGCCTGTAAGCGAGATTTGCCGAAAATTTTCATAACACATCAAGGAAATGAGGAACAACGCTTCTCGGCACACAGAGCTAAGATCGCTATGTACGCAAGTTTCCTTCGTTCGGAACGACTTAGTTACGTACCTGTAAGTGAGATATACGAAAGTTTTCATAACACATCAAGGAAATGAGGAACAACGCTTCTCGGCACACAGAGCTAAGATCGCTATGTACGCAAGTTTCCTTCGTTCGGAACGACTTAGTTACGTACCTGTAAGTGAGATTGCCGAAAATTTTCATAACACATCAAGGAAATTGAGGAACACGCTTCTCGGCACACAGAGATAAGATCGCTATGTACGCAAGTTTCCTTCGTTCGGAACGACTTAGTTACGTACCTGTAAGTGAGATATACCGAAAGTTTTCATAACACATCAAGGAAATTGAGGAACAACGCTTCTCGGCACACAGAGCTAAGATCGTATGTACGCAAGTTTCCTTCGTTCGGAACGACTTAGTTACGTGCCTGTAAGTGAGATTTGCCGAAAATTTTCATAACACATCAAGGAAATTGAGGAACAACGCTTCTCGGCACACAGAGCTAAGATCGCTATGTACGCAAGTTTCCTTCGTTCGGAACGACTTAGTTACGTACCTGTAAGTGAGATATACCGAAAGTTTTCATAACACATCAAGGAAATTGAGGAACAACGCTTCTCGGCACACAGAGCTAAGATCGCTATGTACGCAAGTTTCCTTCGTTCGAACGACTTAGTTACGTACCTGTAAGTGAGATATACCGAAAGTTTCATAACACATCAAGAAATTGAGGAACAACGCTTCTCGGCACAAAGCTAGATGAATGTACGCAAGTTTCCTTCGTTCGGAACGACTTAGCTACGTGCCTGTAAGTGAGATTTGCCGAAAATTTTCATAACACATCAAGGAAATTGAGGAACAACGCTTCTCGGCTCACAGAGCTAAGATCGCTATGTACGCAAGTTTCCTTCGTTCGGAACGACTTAGTTACGTGCCTGTAAGCGAGATTTGCTGAAAATTTTTATAACACATCAAGGAAGCTGAGGAACAACGCTTCTCGGCACACAGAGCTAAGATCGCTATGTACGCAAGTTTCCTTCGTTCGGAACTACTTAGTTACGTACTTGTAAGTGAGATATAACGAAAGTTTTCATAACACATCAAGAAAATTGAGGAACAACGCTTCTCGGCTTACAAAGCTATGATGGAAGTGTACGCAAGTTCCTTCGTTCGGAACGACTTAGCTACGTGCCTGTAAGTGAGATTTGCCGAAAATTTTCATAACACATCAAGGAAATGAGGAACAACGCTTCTCTGCACACAGAGCTAAGATCGCTATGTACGCAAGTTTCCTTCGTTCGGAACGACTTAGTTACGTACCTGTAAGTGAGATATACCGAAAGTTTTCATAACAAATCAAGAAAATTGAGGAACAACGCATCTCGGCTTACAAAGCTAAGATGGATGTGTACGCAAGTTTCCTTCGTTCGGAACGACTTAGCTACGTGCCTGTAAGTGAGATTTGCCGAAAATTTTCATAACACATCAAGGAAATTGAGGAACAACGCTTCTCGGCTCACAGAGCTAAGATCGCTATGTACGCAAGTTTCCTTCGTTCGGAACGACTTAGTTACGTGCCTGTAAGCGAGATTTGCAGAAAATTTTATAACTCATCAAGGAAACTGAGGAACAACGCTTCTCGGCTTACAAAGCTAAGAAGTAAGTATACGCAAGTTTCCTTCGTTCGGAACAATTAGTTACGTGCCTGTAAGCGAGATTTGCCGAAATTTTCATAACATATCAAGGAAATAGAGGAACAACGCTTCTCGGCACACAGAGATAAGATCGCTATGTACGCAAGTTTCCTTCGTTCGGAACGACTTAGTTACGTACCTGTAAGTGAGATATAACGAAAGTTTTCATAACACATCAAGGAAACTGAGGAACAACGCTTCTCGGCACACAGAGCTAAGATCGCTATGTACGCAGGTTTCCTTCGTTCAGAACGACTTAGTTACGTACCTGTAAGTGAGATCAGCCGAAAATTTTCATAACACGTCAAGGAAATTGAGTAACCACGCTTTTCGGCCCACAGAGATAAGATCGCTATGTACGCAAGTTTCCTTCGTTCGGAACGACTTAGTTATGTACCTGTAAGTGAGATATACCGAAAGTTTTCATAACACATCAAGGAAGTTGAGGAACAACGCTTCTCGGCACACAGAGCTAAAATCGTTATGTACGCAAGCTTCCTTCGTTCGGAACGACTTAGTTACGTGTCTGTAAGCCAGATTTGCCGAAAATTTTCATAACACATCAAGGAAATAGAGGAACAACGCTTCTCGGCACACTGAGCTAAGATCGCTATGTATGCAAGTTTCCTTCGTTTGGAACGACTTAGTTACGTACCTGTAAGTGAGATATACCGAAAGTTTCATAACACATCAAGGAAATGGAGGAACAACGCTTCTCGGTCACAGAGATACGATCGCTATGTACGCAAGTTTCCTTCGTTCGGAACGACTTAGTTACGTACCTGTAAGTGAGATATACCGAAAGTTTTCATAACACATCAAGGAAATGGAGGAACAACGCTTCTCGGCACACAGAGCTAAGATCGCTATGTACGCAAGTTTCCTTCGTTCGGAACGACTTAGTTACATGCCTGTAAGCGAGATTTGCCGAAAATTTTTATAACACATCAAAGAAATTGAGGAACAACGCTTCTCGGCACACAGAGCTAAGATCGATATGTACGCAAGTTTCCTTCGTTCGGAACGACTTAGTTACGTACCTGTAAATGAGATATAACGAAAGTTTTCATAACACATCAAGAAAATTGAGGAACAACGCTTCTCGGCTTACAAAGCTAAGATGGAAGTGTACGCAAGTTTCCTTCGTTCGGAACGACTTAGTTACGTGCCTGTAAGCGAGATTTGCCGAAAATTTCATAAAACGTCAAGGAAATTGAGTAACGAAGCTTTTCGGTCACAAAGATAAGATCGGTATGTACGCAAGTTTCCTTCGTTCGGAACGACTTAGTTACGTACCTGTAAGTGAGATATACCGAAAGTTTTCATAACACATCAAGAAAATTGAGAAATAACGCTTCTCGGCTTATAAAGCTAAGATGGAAGTGTACGCAAGTTTCCTTCGTTCGGAACGATTTAGTTACGTGCCTGTAAGCGAGATTTGCCGAAAATTTGCATAACACGTCAAGGAAATTGAGTAACCACGCTTTTCGGCCACAGAGATAAGATCGCTATGTACGCAAGTTTCCTTCGTTCGGAACGACTTAGTTACGTACCTGTAAGTGAGATATACCGAAAGTTTTCATAACACATCAAGGAATTGAGGAACAACGCTTCTCGGCACACAGAGCTAAATCGTTATGTACGCAAGTTTCCTTCGTTCGAAACGACTTAGTTACGTGCCTTTAAGCGAGATTTGCCGAAAATTTTCATAACACATCAAGGAAATAGAGAACAACGCTTCTCGGCACACAGAGCTAAGATCGCTATGTACGCAAGTTTTCTTCGTTCGGAACGACTTAGTTACGTACCTGTAAGTGAGATATACCGAAAGTTTTCATAACACGTCAAGGAAATTGAGTAACCACGCTTTTCGGCCCACAGAGATAAGATCGCTATGTACGCAAGTTTCCTTCGTTCGGAACGACTTAGTTACGTACCTGTAAGTGAGATATACCGAAAGTTTTCATAACACTTCAAGAAAATTGAGGAACAACGCTTCTCGGCTTACAAAGCTATGATGGAAGTGTACGCAAGTTTCCTTCGTTCGGAACGACTTAGCTACGTGCCTGTAAGTGAGATTTGCCGAAAATTTTCATAACACATCAAGGAAATTGAGGAACAACGCTTCTCGGCTCACAGAGCTAAGATCGCTATGTACGCAAGTTTCCTTCGTTCGGAACGACTTAGTTACGTGCCTGTAAGCGAGATTTGCTGAAAATTTTTATAACACATCAAGGAAGCTGAGGAACAACGCTTCTCGGCACACAGAGCTAAGATCGCTATGTACGCAAGTTTCCTTCGTTCGGAACTACTTAGTTACGTACTTGTAAGTGAGATATACCGAAAGTTTTCATAACACATCAAGAAAATTGAGGAACAACGCTTCTCGGCTTACAAAGCTATGATGGAAGTGTACGCAAGTTTCCTTCGTTCGGAACGACTTAGCTACGTGCCTGTAAGTGAGATTTGCCGAAAATTTTCATAACACATCAAGGAAATTGAGGAACAACGCTTCTCGGCTCACAGAGCTAAGATCGCTATGTACGCAAGTTTCCTTCGTTCGGAACGACTTAGTTACGTGCCTGTAAGCGAGATTTGCAGAAAATTTTATAACTCATCAAGGAAACTGAGGAACAACGCTTCTCGGCTTACAAAGCTAAGAAGTAAGTATACGCAAGTTTCCTTCGTTCGGAACAACTTAGTTACGTGCCTGTAAGCGAGATTTGCCGAAAATTTTCATAACATATCAAGGAAATAGAGGAACAACGCTTCTCGGCACACAGAGATAAGATCGCTATGTACGCAAGTTTCCTTCGTTCGGAACGACTTAGTTACGTACCTGTAAGTGAGATATAACGAAAGTTTTCATAACACATCAAGGAAACTGAGGAACAACGCTTCTCGGCACACAGAGCTAAGATCGCTATGTACGCAGGTTTCCTTCGTTCAGAACGACTTAGTTACGTACCTGTAAGTGAGTTCAGCCGAAAATTTTCATAACACATCAAGGAAATAGAGGAACAACGCTTCTCGGCACACTGAGCTAAGATCGCTATGTATGCAAGTTTCCTTCGTTTGGAACGACTTAGTTACGTACCTGTAAGTGAGATATACCGAAAGTTATCATAACACATCAAGGAAATGGAGGAACAACGCTTCTCGAGTCACAGAGATACGATCGCTATGTACTCAAGTTTCCTTCGTTCGGAACGACTTAGTTACGTACCTGTAAGTGAGATATACCGAAAGTTTTCATAACACATCAAGGAAATGGAGGAACAACGCTTCTCGGCACACAGAGCTAAGATCGCTATGTACGCAAATTTCCTTCGTTCGGAACGACTTAGTTACGTACCTGTAAGTGAGATATAACGAAAGTTTTCATAACACATCAAGGAAATTGAGGAACAACGCTTCTCGGCACACAGAGCTAAGAACGCTATGTACGCAAGTTTCCTTCGTTCGGAACGACTTAGTTACATGCCTGTAAGCGAGATTTGCCGAAAATTTTTATAACACATCAAAGAAGTTGAGGAACAACGCTTCTCGGCACACAGAGCTAAGATCGCTATGTACGCAAGTTTCCTTCGTTCGGAACGACTTAGTTACGTGCCTGTAAGCGAGATTTGCCGAAAATTTCCATAAAACTCAAGGAAATTGAGTAACAGGCTTTCGGCCCACAAAGATAAGATCGCTATGTACGCAAGTTTCCTTCGTTCGGAACGACTTAGTTACGTACCTGTAAGTGAGATATACCGAAAGTTTTCATAACACATCAAGAAAATTGAGGAATAACGCTTCTCGGCTTATAAAGCTAAGATGGAAGTGTACGCAAGTTTCCTTCGTTCGGAACGATTTAGTTACGTGCCTGTAAGCGAATTTGCCGAAAATTTCATAACACGTCAACGAAATTGAGTAACCACGCTTTCGGCCCACAGAGATAAGATCGCTATGTACGCAAGTTTCCTTCGTTCGGAACGACTTAGTTACGTTCCTGTAAGTGAGATATACCGAAAGTTTTCATAACACATCAAGGAATTGAGGAACAACGCTTCTCGGCACACAGAGCTAAATCGTTATGTACGCAAGTTTCCTTCGTTCGAACGACTTAGTTACGTGCCTTAAGCGAATTTGCCGAAAATTTTCATAACACATCAAGGAAATAGAGAACAACGCTTCTCGGCACACAGAGCTAAGATCGCTATGTACGCAAGTTTCCTTCGTTCGGAACGACTTAGTTACGTACCTGTAAGTGAGATATACCGAAAGTTTTCATAACACATCAAGGAAATTGAGTAACCACGCTTTTCGGACTACAGAGATAAGATCGCTATGTACGCAAGTTTCCTTCGTTCGGAACGACTTAGTTACGTACCTGTAAGTGAGATATACCGAAAGTTTTCATAACACATCAAGGAAGTTGAGGAACAACGCTTCTCGGCACACAGAGCTAAAATCGTTATGTACGCAAGTTTCCTTCGTTCGAAACGACTTAGTTACGTGCCTTTAAGCGAGATTTGCCGAAAATTTTCATAACACATCAAGGAAATAGAGAACAACGCTTCTCGGCACACAGAGCTAAGATCGCTATGTACGCAAGTTTTCTTCGTTCGGAACGACTTAGTTACGTACCTGTAAGTGAGATATACCGAAAGTTTTCATAACACGTCAAGGAAATTGAGTAACCACGCTTTTCGGCCCACAGAGATAAGATCGCTATGTACGCAAGTTTCCTTCGTTCGGAACGACTTAGTTACGTACCTGTAAGTGAGATATACCGAAAGTTTTCATAACACTTCAAGAAAATTGAGGAACAACGCTTCTCGGCTTACAAAGCTATGATGGAAGTGTACGCAAGTTTCCTTCGTTCGGAACGACTTAGCTACGTGCCTGTAAGTGAGATTTGCCGAAAATTTTCATAACACATCAAGGAAATTGAGGAACAACGCTTCTCGGCTCACAGAGCTAAGATCGCTATGTACGCAAGTTTCCTTCGTTCGGAACGACTTAGTTACGTGCCTGTAAGCGAGATTTGCTGAAAATTTTTATAACACATCAAGGAAGCTGAGGAACAACGCTTCTCGGCACACAGAGCTAAGATCGCTATGTACGCAAGTTTCCTTCGTTCGGAACTACTTAGTTACGTACTTGTAAGTGAGATATACCGAAAGTTTTCATAACACATCAAGAAAATTGAGGAACAACGCTTCTCGGCTTACAAAGCTATGATGGAAGTGTACGCAAGTTTCCTTCGTTCGGAACGACTTAGCTACGTGCCTGTAAGTGAGATTTGCCGAAAATTTTCATAACACATCAAGGAAATTGAGGAACAACGCTTCTCGGCTCACAGAGCTAAGATCGCTATGTACGCAAGTTTCCTTCGTTCGGAACGACTTAGTTACGTGCCTGTAAGCGAGATTTGCAGAAAATTTTTATAACTCATCAAGGAAACTGAGGAACAACGCTTCTCGGCTTACAAAGCTAAGAAGTAAGTATACGCAAGTTTCCTTCGTTCGGAACAACTTAGTTACGTGCCTGTAAGCGAGATTTGCCGAAAATTTTCATAACATATCAAGGAAATAGAGGAACAACGCTTCTCGGCACACAGAGATAAGATCGCTATGTACGCAAGTTTCCTTCGTTCGGAACGACTTAGTTACGTACCTGTAAGTGAGATATAACGAAAGTTTTCATAACACATCAAGGAAACTGAGGAACAACGCTTCTCGGCACACAGAGCTAAGATCGCTATGTACGCAGTTTCCTTCGTTCAGAACGACTTAGTTACGTACCTGTAAGTGAGTTAGCCGAAAATTTTCATAACACATCAAGGAAATAGAGGAACAACGCTTCTCGGCACACAGAGCTAAGATCGCTATGTACGCAAGTTTCCTTCGTTTGGAACGACTTAGTTACGTACCTGTAAGTGAGATATACCGAAAGTTTCATAACACATCAAGGAAATGGAGGAACAACGCTTCTCGGTCACAGAGATACGATCGCTATGTACGCAAGTTTCCTTCGTTCGGAACGACTTAGTTACGTACCTGTAAGTGAGATATACCGAAAGTTTTCATAACACATCAAGGAAATGAGGAACAACGCTTCTCGGCACACAGAGCTAAGATCGCTATGTACGCAATTTCCTTCGTTCGGAACGACTTAGTTACGTACCTGTAAGTGAGATATAACGAAAGTTTTCATAACACATCAAGGAAATTGAGGAACAACGCTTCTCGGCACACAGAGCTAAGATCGCTATGTACGCAAGTTTCCTTCGTTCGGAACGACTTAGTTACGTGCCTGTAAGCGAGATTTGCCGAAAATTTTTATAACACATCAAGAAGTTGAGGAACAACGCTTCTCGGCACACAGAGCTAAGATCGCTATGTACGCAAGTTTCCTTCGTTCGGAACGACTTAGTTACGTGCCTGTAAGCGAGATTTGCCGAAAATTTCCATAAAACGTCAAGGAAATTGAGTAACGAGGCTTTCGGCCACAAAGATAAGATCGCTATGTACGCAAGTTTCCTTCGTTCGGAACGACTTAGTTACGTACCTGTAAGTGAGATATACCGAAAGTTTTCATAACACATCAAGAAAATTGAGAAAAACGCTTCTCGGCTTAAAAGCTAAGATGGAAGTGTACGCAAGTTTCCTTCGTTCGGAACGATTAGTTACGTGCCTGTAAGCGAAATTTGCCGAAAATTTGCATAACACGTCAACGAAATTGAGTAACCACGCTTTTCGGCCCACAGAGATAAGATCGCTATGTACGCAAGTTTCCTTCGTTCGGAACGACTTAGTTACGTTCCTGTAAGTGAGATATACCGAAAGTTTTCATAACACATCAAGGAAGTTGAGGAACAACGCTTCTCGGCACACAGAGCTAAAATCGTTATGTACGCAAGTTTCCTTCGTTCGAACGACTTAGTTACGTGCCTTTAAGCGAAATTTGCCGAAAATTTTCATAACACATCAAGGAAATAGAGAACAACGCTTCTCGGCACACAGAGCTAAGATCGCTATGTACGCAAGTTTCCTTCGTTCGGAACGACTTAGTTACGTACCTGTAAGTGAGATATACCGAAAGTTTTCATAACACATCAAGGAAATTGAGTAACCACGCTTTTCGGACTACAGAGATAAGATCGCTATGTACGCAAGTTTCCTTCGTTCGGAACGACTTAGTTACGTACCTGTAAGTGAGATATACCGAAAGTTTTCATAACACATCAAGAAATTGAGGAACAACGCTTCTCGGCTTACAAAGCTATGATGGAAGTGTACGCAAGTTTCCTTCGTTCGGAACGACTTAGCTACGTGCCTGTAAGTGAGATTTGCCGAAAATTTTCATAACACGTCAAGGAAATTGAGGAACAACGCTTCTCTGCACACAGAGCTAAGATCGCTATGTACGCAAGTTTCCTTTGTTCGGAACGACTTAGTTACGTACCTGTAAGTGAGATATACCGAAAGTTTTCATAACACATCAAGGAAGTTGAGGAACAACGCTTCTCGGCACACAGAGCTAAAATCGTATGTACGCAAGTTTCCTTCGTTCGAAACGACTTAGTTACGTGCCTTTAAGCGAGATTTGCCGAAAATTTTCATAACACATCAAGGAAATAGAGAAACAACGCTTCTCGGCACACAGAGCTAAGATCGCTATGTACGCAAGTTTCTTCGTTCGGAACGACTTAGTTACGTACCTGTAAGCGAGATATACCGAAAGTTTTCTAACACGTCAAGGAAATTGAGTAACACGCTTTTCGGCCCACAGAGATAAGATCGCTAAGTACGCAAGTTTCCTTCGTTCGGAACGACTTAGTTACGTACCTGTAAGTGAGATATACCGAAAGTTTTCATAACACATCAAGAAAATTGAGAAAAACGCTTCTCGGCTTATAAAGCTAAGATGGAAGTGTACGCAAGTTTCCTTCGTTCGGAACGATTTAGTTACGTGCCTGTAAGCGAGATTTGCCGAAAATTTCATAACACGTCAAGGAAATTGAGTAACCACGCTTTTCGGCCCACAGAGATAAGATCGCTATGTACGCAAGTTTCCTTCGTTCGGAACGACTTAGTTACGTACCTGTAAGTGAGATATACCGAAAGTTTTCATAACACATCAAGGAAGTTGAGGAACAACGCTTCTCGGCACACAGAGCTAAAATCGTTATGTACGCAAGTTTCCTTCGTTCGAAACGACTTAGTTACGTGCCTTTAAGCGAGATTTGCCGAAAATTTTCATAACACATCAAGGAAATAGAGAACAACGCTTCTCGGCACACAGAGCTAAGATCGCTATGTACGCAAGTTTTCTTCGTTCGGAACGACTTAGTTACGTACCTGTAAGTGAGATATACCGAAAGTTTTCATAACACGTCAAGGAAATTGAGTAACCACGCTTTTCGGCCCACAGAGATAAGATCGCTATGTACGCAAGTTTCCTTCGTTCGGAACGACTTAGTTACGTACCTGTAAGTGAGATATACCGAAAGTTTTCATAACACTTCAAGAAAATTGAGGAACAACGCTTCTCGGCTTACAAAGCTATGATGGAAGTGTACGCAAGTTTCCTTCGTTCGGAACGACTTAGCTACGTGCCTGTAAGTGAGATTTGCCGAAAATTTTCATAACACATCAAGGAAATTGAGGAACAACGCTTCTCGGCTCACAGAGCTAAGATCGCTATGTACGCAAGTTTCCTTCGTTCGGAACGACTTAGTTACGTGCCTGTAAGCGAGATTTGCTGAAAATTTTATAACACATCAAGGAAGCTGAGGAACAACGCTTCTCGGCACACAGAGCTAAGATCGCTATGTACGCAAGTTTCCTTCGTTCGGAACTACTTAGTTACGTACTGTAAGTGAGATATACCGAAAGTTTTCATAACACATCAAGAAAATTGAGGAACAACGCTTCTCGGCTTACAAAGCTATGATGGAAGTGTACGCAAGTTTCCTTCGTTCGGAACGACTTAGCTACGTGCCTGTAAGTGAGATTTGCCGAAAATTTTCATAACACATCAAGGAAATTGAGGAACAACGCTTCTCGGCTCACAGAGCTAAGATCGCTATGTACGCAAGTTTCCTTCGTTCGGAACGACTTAGTTACGTGCCTGTAAGCGAGATTTGCAGAAAATTTTATAACTCATCAAGGAAACTGAGGAACAACGCTTCTCGGCTTACAAAGCTAAGAAGTAAGTATACGCAAGTTTCCTTCGTTCGGAACAACTTAGTTACGTGCCTGTAAGCGAGATTTGCCGAAAATTTTCATAACATATCAAGGAAATAGAGGAACAACGCTTCTCGGCACACAGAGATAAGATCGCTATGTACGCAAGTTTCCTTCGTTCGGAACGACTTAGTTACGTACCTGTAAGTGAGATATAACGAAAGTTTTCATAACACATCAAGGAAACTGAGGAACAACGCTTCTCGGCACACAGAGCTAAGATCGCTATGTACGCAGGTTTCCTTCGTTCAGAACGACTTAGTTACGTACCTGTAAGTGAGTTCAGCCGAAAATTTTCATAACACATCAAGGAAATAGAGGAACAACGCTTCTCGGCACACTGAGCTAAGATCGCTATGTATGCAAGTTTCCTTCGTTTGGAACGACTTAGTTACGTACCTGTAAGTGAGATATACCGAAAGTTATCATAACACATCAAGGAAATGGAGGAACAACGCTTCTCGAGTCACAGAGATACGATCGCTATGTACTCAAGTTTCCTTCGTTCGGAACGACTTAGTTACGTACCTGTAAGTGAGATATACCGAAAGTTTTCATAACACATCAAGGAAATGGAGGAACAACGCTTCTCGGCACACAGAGCTAAGATCGCTATGTACGCAAATTTCCTTCGTTCGGAACGACTTAGTTACGTACCTGTAAGTGAGATATAACGAAAGTTTTCATAACACATCAAGGAAATTGAGGAACAACGCTTCTCGGCACACAGAGCTAAGAACGCTATGTACGCAAGTTTCCTTCGTTCGGAACGACTTAGTTACATGCCTGTAAGCGAGATTTGCCGAAAATTTTATAACACATCAAAGAAGTTGAGGAACAACGCTTCTCGGCACACAGAGCTAAGATCGCTATGTACGCAAGTTTCCTTCGTTCGGAACGACTTAGTTACGTGCCTGTAAGCGAGATTTGCCGAAAATTTCCATAAAACGTCAAGGAAATTGAGTAACGAGGCTTTTCGGCCCACAAAGATAAGATCGCTATGTACGCAAGTTTCCTTCGTTCGGAACGACTTAGTTACGTACCTGTAAGTGAGATATACCGAAAGTTTTCATAACACATCAAGAAAATTGAGAAATAACGCTTCTCGGCTTATAAAGCTAAGATGGAAGTGTACGCAAGTTTCCTTCGTTCGGAACGATTAGTTACGTGCCTGTAAGCGAAATTTGCCGAAAATTTGCATAACACGTCAACGAAATTGAGTAACCACGCTTTTCGGCCCACAGAGATAAGATCGCTATGTACGCAAGTTTCCTTCGTTCGGAACGACTTAGTTACGTTCCTGTAAGTGAGATATACCGAAAGTTTTCATAACACATCAAGGAAGTTGAGGAACAACGCTTCTCGGCACACAGAGCTAAAATCGTTATATACGCAAGTTTCCTTCGTTCGAAACGACTTAGTTACGTGCCTTTAAGCGAAATTTGCCGAAAATTTTCATAACACATCAAGGAAATAGAGAAACAACGCTTCTCGGCACACAGAGCTAAGATCGCTATGTACGCAAGTTTCCTTCGTTCGGAACGACTTAGTTACGTACCTGTAAGTGAGATATACCGAAAGTTTTCATAACACGTCAAGGAAATTGAGTAACCACGCTTTTCGGACTACAGAGATAAGATCGCTATGTACGCAAGTTTCCTTCGTTCGGAACGACTTAGTTACGTACCTGTAAGTGAGATATACCGAAAGTTTTCATAACACTTCAAGAAAATTGAGGAACAACGCTTCTCGGCTTACAAAGCTATGATGGAAGTGTACGCAAGTTTCCTTCGTTCGGAACGACTTAGCTACGTGCCTGTAAGTGAGATTTGCCGAAAATTTTCATAACACGTCAAGGAAATTGAGGAACAACGCTTCTCTGCACACAGAGCTAAGATCGCTATGTACGCAAGTTTCCTTTGTTCGGAACGACTTAGTTACGTACCTGTAAGTGAGATATACCGAAAGTTTTCATAACACATCAAGGAAGTTGAGGAACAACGCTTCTCGGCACACAGAGCTAAAATCGTTATGTACGCAAGTTTCCTTCGTTCGAAACGACTTAGTTACGTGCCTTTAAGCGAGATTTGCCGAAAATTTTCATAACACATCAAGGAAATAGAGAAACAACGCTTCTCGGCACACAGAGCTAAGATCGCTATGTACGCAAGTTTTCTTCGTTCGGAACGACTTAGTTACGTACCTGTAAGCGAGATATACCGAAAGTTTTCCTAACACGTCAAGGAAATTGAGTAACCACGCTTTTCGGCCCACAGAGATAAGATCGCTAAGTACGCAAGTTTCCTTCGTTCGGAACGACTTAGTTACGTACCTGTAAGTGAGATATACCGAAAGTTTTCATAACACTCAAGGAAATTGAGGAACAACGCTTCTCGGCTTACAAAGCTATGATGGAAGTGTACGCAAGTTTCCTTCGTTCGGAACGACTTAGCTACGTGCCTGTAAGTGAGATTTGCCGAAAATTTTCATAACACATCAAGGAAATTGAGGAACAACGCTTCTCGGCTCACAGAGCTAAGATCGCTATGTACGCAAGTTTCCTTCGTTCGGAACGACTTAGTTACGTGCCTGTAAGCGAGATTTGCTGAAAATTTTTATAACACATCAAGGAAGCTGAGGAACAACGCTTCTCGGCACACAGAGCTAAGATCGCTATGTACGCAAGTTTCCTTCGTTCGGAACTACTTAGTTACGTACTTGTAAGTGAGATATACCGAAAGTTTTCATAACACATCAAGAAAATTGAGGAACAACGCTTCTCGGCTTACAAAGCTATGATGGAAGTGTACGCAAGTTTCCTTCGTTCGGAACGACTTAGCTACGTGCCTGTAAGTGAGATTTGCCGAAAATTTTCATAACACATCAAGGAAATGAGGAACAACGCTTCTCTGCACACAGAGCTAAGATCGCTATGTACGCAAGTTTCCTTCGTTCGGAACGACTTAGTTACGTACCTGTAAGTGAGATATACCGAAAGTTTTCATAACAAATCAAGAAAATTGAGGAACAACGCATCTCGGCTTACAAAGCTAAGATGGATGTGTACGCAAGTTTCCTTGTTCGGAACGACTTAGCTACGTGCCTGTAAGTGAGATTTGCCGAAAATTTTCATAACACATCAAGGAAATTGAGGAACAACGCTTCTCGGCTCACAGAGCTAAGATCGCTATGTACGCAAGTTTCCTTCGTTCGGAACGACTTAGTTACGTGCCTGTAAGCGAGATTTGCAGAAAATTTTTATAACCATCAAGGAAACTGAGGAACAACGCTTCTCGGCTTACAAAGCTAAGAAGTAAGTATACGCAAGTTTCCTTCGTTCGGAACAACTTAGTTACGTGCCTGTAAGCGAGATTTGCCGAAAATTTTCATAACATATCAAGGAAATAGAGGAACAACGCTTCTCGGCACACAGAGATAAGATCGCTATGTACGCAAGTTTCCTTCGTTCGGAACGACTTAGTTACGTACCTGTAAGTGAGATATAACGAAAGTTTTCATAACACATCAAGGAAACTGAGGAACAACGCTTCTCGGCACACAGAGCTAAGATCGCTATGTACGCAGGTTTCCTTCGTTCAGAACGACTTAGTTACGTACCTGTAAGTGAGTTCAGCCGAAAATTTTCATAACACGTCAAGGAAATTGAGTAACCACGCTTTTCGGCCCACAGAGATAAGATCGCTATGTACGCAAGTTTCCTTCGTTCGGAACGACTTAGTTATGTACCTGTAAGTGAGATATACCGAAAGTTTTCATAACACATCAAGGAAGTTGAGGAACAACGCTTCTCGGCACACAGAGCTAAAATCGTTATGTACGCAAGCTTCCTTCGTTCGGAACGACTTATTTACGTGTCTGTAAGCCAGATTTGCCGAAAATTTTCATAACACATCAAGGAAATAGAGGAACAACGCTTCTCGGCACACTGAGCTAAGATCGCTATGTATGCAAGTTTCCTTCGTTTGGAACGACTTAGTTACGTACCTGTAAGTGAGATATACCGAAAGTTATCATAACACATCAAGGAAATGGAGGAACAACGCTTCTCGAGTCACAGAGATACGATCGCTATGTACTCAAATTTCCTTCGTTCGGAACGACTTAGTTACGTACCTGTAAGTGAGATATACCGAAAGTTTTCATAACACATCAAGGAAATGGAGGAACAACGCTTCTCGGCACACAGAGCTAAGATCGCTATGTACGCAAGTTTCCTTCGTTCGGAACGACTTAGTTACGTACCTGTAAGTGAGATATAACGAAAGTTTTCATAACACATCAAGGAAATTGAGGAACAACGCTTCTCGGCACACAGAGCTAAGAACGCTATGTACGCAAGTTTCCTTCGTTCGGAACGACTTAGTTACATGCCTGTAAGCGAGATTTGCCGAAAATTTTTATAACACATCAAAGAAGTTGAGGAACAACGCTTCTCGGCACACAGAGCTAAGATCGCTATGTACGCAAGTTTCCTTCGTTCGGAACGACTTAGTTACGTACCTGTAATGAGATATAACGAAAGTTTTCATAACACATCAAGAAAATTGAGGAACAACGCTTCTCGGCTTACAAAGCTAAGATGGAAGTGTACGCAAGTTTCCTTCGTTCGGAACGACTTAGTTACGTGCCTGTAAGCGAGATTTGCCGAAAATTTCCATAAAACGTCAAGGAAATTGAGTAACAGGCTTTTCGGCCCACAAAGATAAGATCGCTATGTACGCAAGTTTCCTTCGTTCGGAACGACTTAGTTACGTACCTGTAAGTGAGATATACCGAAAGTTTTCATAACACATCAAGAAAATTGAGAAATAACGCTTCTCGGCTTATA
Source organism: Formica selysi (assembly GCA_009859135.1). Taxonomy (NCBI): domain Eukaryota; kingdom Metazoa; phylum Arthropoda; class Insecta; order Hymenoptera; family Formicidae; genus Formica; species Formica selysi. The sequence continues at coordinate 32,448 of WHNR01000404.1, forward strand.
AAGCTAAGATGGAAGTGTACGCAAGTTTCCTTCGTTCGGAACGATTTAGTTACGTGCCTGTAAGCAAATTTGCCGAAAATTTTCATAACACGTCAAGGAAATTGAGTAACCACGCTTTTCGGCCCACAGAGATAAGATCGCTATGTACGCAAGTTTCCTTCGTTCGGAACGACTTAGTTACGTACCTGTAAGTGAGATATACCGAAAGTTTTCATAACACATCAAGGAAGTTGAGGAACAACGCTTCTCGGCACACAGAGCTAAAATCGTTATATACGCAAGTTTCCTTCGTTCGAAACGACTTAGTTACGTGCCTTTAAGCGAGATTTGCCGAAAATTTTCATAACACATCAAGGAAATAGAGAAACAACGCTTCTCGGCACACAGAGCTAAGATCGCTATGTACGCAAGTTTCCTTCGTTCGGAACGACTTAGTTACGTACCTGTAAGTGAGATATACCGAAAGTTTTCATAACACATCAAGGAAATTGAGTAACCACGCTTTTCGGCCACAGAGATAAGATCGCTATGTACGCAAGTTTCCTTCGTTCGGAACGACTTAGTTACGTACCTGTAAGTGAGATATACCGAAAGTTTTCATAACACTTCAAGAAATTGAGGAACAACGCTTCTCGGCTTACAAAGCTATGATGGAAGTGTACGCAAGTTTCCTTCGTTCGGAACGACTTAGCTACGTGCCTGTAAGTGAGATTTGCCGAAAATTTTCATAACACATCAAGGAAATTGAGGAACAACGCTTCTCGCACACAGAGCTAAGATCGCTATGTACGCAAGTTTCCTTCGTTCGGAACGACTTAGTTACGTACCTGTAAGTGAGATATACCGAAAGTTTTCATAACAATCAAGAAATTGAGGAACAACGCTTCTCGGCTACAAGATAAGATCGCTATGTACGCAAGTTTCCTTCGTTCGGAACGACTTAGTTACGTGCCTGTAAGCGAGATTTGCCGAAAATTTTATAACACATCAAGGAAATGAGGAACAACGCTTCTCGGCTACAAAGCTAAGAGAAGTATACGCAAGTTTCCTTCGTTCGGAACGACTTAGTTACGTGCCTGTAAGCGAGATTTGCCGAAAATTTTCATAACACATCAAGGAAATAGAGGAACAACGCTTCTCGGCACACAGAGATAAGATCGCTATGTACGCAAGTTTCCTTCGTTCGGAACGACTTAGTTACGTACCTGTAAGTGAGATATAACGAAAGTTTTCATAACACATCAAGGAAATTGAGGAACAACGCTTCTCGGCACACAGAGCTAAGATCGCTATGTACGCAAGTTTCCTTCGTTCGAACGACTTAGTTACGTACCTGTAAGTGAGATTACCGAAATTTTCATAACACATCAAGGAAATTGAGGAACAACGCTTCTCGGCACAAAGCTAAGATGCTATGTACGCAAGTTTCCTTCGTTCGGAACGACTTAGTTACGTGCCTGTAAGCGAGATTTCCGAAAATTTTCATAACACATCAAGGAAATGAGGAACAACGCTTCTCGGCACACAGAGCTAAGATCGCTATGTACGCAAGTTTCCTTCGTTCGGAACGACTTAGTTACGTACCTGTAAGTGAGATATACCGAAAGTTTTCATAACACATCAAGAAATTGAGGAACAACGCTTCTCGGCTACAAAGCTAAGATGGATGTACGCAAGTTTCCTTCGTTCGGAACGACTTAGTTACGTGCCTGTAAGCGAGATTGCCGAAATTTTCATAACACATCAAGGAAATGAGGAACAACGCTTCTCGGCACACAGAGCTAAGATCGCTATGTACGCAAGTTTCCTTCGTTCGGAACGACTTAGTTACGTACCTGTAAGTGAGATATACCGAAAGTTTTCATAACACATCAAGAAATTGAGGAACAACGCTTCTCGGCTACAAAGCTAAGATGGATGTACGCAAGTTTCCTTCGTTCGGAACGACTTAGTACGTGCCTGTAAGTGAGATTTGCCGAAAATTTTCATAACACATCAAGGAAATTGAGGAACAACGCTTCTCGGCTCACAGAGCTAAGATCGCTATGTACGCAAGTTTCCTTCGTTCGGAACGACTTAGTTACGTGCCTGTAAGCGAGATTTGCCGAAAATTTTTATAACACATCAAGGAAATGAGGAACAACGCTTCTCGGCTACAAAGCTAAGAAGTAAGTACGCAAGTTTCCTTCGTTCGGAACACTTAGTTACGTGCCTGTAAGCGAGATTTGCCGAAAATTTTCATAACAATCAAGGAAATAGAGGAACAACGCTTCTCGGCACACAGAGATAAGATCGCTATGTACGCAAGTTTCCTTCGTTCGGAACGACTTAGTTACGTACCTGTAAGTGAGATATACGAAAGTTTTCATAACACATCAAGGAAATGAGGAACAACGCTTCTCGGCACACAGAGCTAAGATCGCTATGTACGCAAGTTTCCTTCGTTCAGAACGACTTAGTTACGTACCTGTAAGTGAGATTAGCCGAAAATTTTCATAACACGTCAAGGAAATTGAGTAACCACGCTTTTCGGCCCACAGAGATAAGATCGCTATGTACGCAAGTTTCCTTCGTTCGGAACGACTTAGTTACGTACCTGTAAGTGAGATATACCGAAAGTTTTCATAACACATCAAGGAAGTTGAGGAACAACGCTTCTCGGCACACAGAGCTAAAATCGTTATGTACGCAAGTTTCCTTCGTTCGGAACGACTTAGTTACGTGCCTGTAAGCGAGATTTGCCGAAAATTTTCATAACACATCAAGGAAATAGAGGAACAACGCTTCTCGGCACACAGAGCTAAGATCGCTATGTACGCAAGTTTCCTTCGTTCGGAACGACTTAGTTACGTACCTGTAAGTGAGATATACCGAAAGTTTTCATAACACATCAAGGAAATGAGGAACAACGCTTCTCGGCACACAGAGCTAAGATCGCTATGTACGCAAGTTTCCTTCGTTCGGAACGACTTAGTTACGTACCTGTAAGTGAGATATACCGAAAGTTTTCATAACACATCAAGGAAATTGAGGAACAACGCTTCTCGGCACACAGAGCTAAGATCGCTATGTACGCAAGTTTCCTTCGTTCGGAACGACTTAGTTACGTGCCTGTAAGCGAGATTTGCCGAAAATTTTCATAACACATCAAGGAATTGAGGAACAACGCTTCTCGGCACACAGAGCTAAGATCGCTATGTACGCAAGTTTCCTTCGTTCGGAACGACTTAGTTACGTACCTGTAAGTGAGATATACCGAAAGTTTTCATAACACATCAAGGAAATTGAGGAACAACGCTTCTCGGCACACAGAGCTAAGATCGTATGTACGCAAGTTTCCTTCGTTCGGAACGACTTAGTTACGTGCCTGTAAGCGAGATTTGCCGAAAATTTTCATAACACATCAAGGAAATTGAGGAACAACGCTTCTCGGCACACAGAGCTAAGATCGCTATGTACGCAAGTTTCCTTCGTTCGGAACGACTTAGTTACGTACCTGTAAGTGAGATATACCGAAAGTTTTCATAACACATCAAGGAAATTGAGGAACAACGCTTCTCGGCACACAGAGCTAAGATCGCTATGTACGCAAGTTTCCTTCGTTCGGAACGACTTAGTTACGTGCCTGTAAGCGAGATTTGCCGAAAATTTTCATAACACATCAAGGAAATTGAGGAACAACGCTTCTCGGCACACAGAGCTAAGATCGCTATGTACGCAAGTTTCCTTCGTTCGGAACGACTTAGTTACGTACCTGTAAGTGAGATATACCGAAAGTTTTCATAACACATCAAGGAAATTGAGGAACAACGCTTCTCGGCACACAGAGCTAAGATCGCTATGTACGCAAGTTTCCTTCGTTCGGAACGACTTAGTTACGTGCCTGTAAGCGAGATTTGCCGAAAATTTTCATAACACATCAAGGAAATTGAGGAACAACGCTTCTCGGCACACAGAGCTAAGATCGCTATGTACGCAAGTTTCCTTCGTTCGGAACGACTTAGTTACGTACCTGTAAGTGAGATATACCGAAAGTTTTCATAACACATCAAGGAAATTGAGGAACAACGCTTCTCGGCACACAGAGCTAAGATCGCTATGTACGCAAGTTTCCTTCGTTCGGAACGACTTAGTTACGTGCCTGTAAGCGAGATTTGCCGAAAATTTTCATAACACATCAAGGAAATTGAGGAACAACGCTTCTCGGCACACAGAGCTAAGATCGCTATGTACGCAAGTTTCCTTCGTTCGGAACGACTTAGTTACGTGCCTGTAAGTGAGATATACCGAAAGTTTTCATAACACATCAAGGAAATTGAGGAACAACGCTTCTCGGCACACAGAGCTAAGATCGCTATGTACGCAAGTTTCCTTCGTTCGGAACGACTTAGTTACGTACCTGTAAGTGAGATTTGCCGAAAATTTTCATAACACATCAAGGAAATTGAGGAACAACGCTTCTCGGCACACAGAGCTAAGATCGCTATGTACGCAAGTTTCCTTCGTTCGGAACGACTTAGTTACGTGCCTGTAAGCGAGATTTGCCGAAAATTTTCATAACACATCAAGGAAATTGAGGAACAACGCTTCTCGGCACACAGAGCTAAGATCGCTATGTACGCAAGTTTCCTTCGTTCGGAACGACTTAGTTACGTACCTGTAAGTGAGATATACCGAAAGTTTTCATAACACATCAAGGAAATTGAGGAACAACGCTTCTCGGCACACAGAGCTAAGATCGCTATGTACGCAAGTTTCCTTCGTTCGGAACGACTTAGTTACGTGCCTGTAAGCGAGATTTGCCGAAAATTTTCATAACACATCAAGGAAATTGAGGAACAACGCTTCTCGGCACACAGAGCTAAGATCGCTATGTACGCAAGTTTCCTTCGTTCGGAACGACTTAGTTACGTGCCTGTAAGTGAGATTTGCCGAAATTTTCATAACACATCAAGGAAATTGAGGAACAACGCTTCTCGGCACACAGAGCTAAGATCGCTATGTACGCAAGTTTCCTTCGTTCGGAACGACTTAGTTACGTACCTGTAAGTGAGATATACCGAAAGTTTTCATAACACATCAAGGAAATTGAGGAACAACGCTTCTCGGCACACAGAGCTAAGATCGCTATGTACGCAAGTTTCCTTCGTTCGGAACGACTTAGTTACGTGCCTGTAAGTGAGATATACCGAAAGTTTTCATAACACATCAAGGAAATTGAGGAACAACGCTTCTCGGCACACAGAGCTAAGATCGCTATGTACGCAAGTTTCCTTCGTTCGGAACGACTTAGTTACGTGCCTGTAAGCGAGATTTGCCGAAAATTTTCATAACACATCAAGGAAATTGAGGAACAACGCTTCTCGGCACACAGAGCTAAGATCGCTATGTACGCAAGTTTCCTTCGTTCGGAACGACTTAGTTACGTACCTGTAAGTGAGATATACCGAAAGTTTTCATAACACATCAAGGAAATTGAGGAACAACGCTTCTCGGCACACAGAGCTAAGATCGCTATGTACGCAAGTTTCCTTCGTTCGGAACGACTTAGTTACGTGCCTGTAAGCGAGATTTGCCGAAAATTTTCATAACACATCAAGGAAATTGAGGAACAACGCTTCTCGGCACACAGAGCTAAGATCGCTATGTACGCAAGTTTCCTTCGTTCGGAACGACTTAGTTACGTGCCTGTAAGCGAGATTTGCCGAAAATTTTCATAACACATCAAGGAAATTGAGGAACAACGCTTCTCGGCACACAGAGCTAAGATCGCTATGTACGCAAGTTTCCTTCGTTCGGAACGACTTAGTTACGTACCTGTAAGTGAGATATACCGAAAGTTTTCATAACACATCAAGGAAATTGAGGAACAACGCTTCTCGGCACACAGAGCTAAGATCGCTATGTACGCAAGTTTCCTTCGTTCGGAACGACTTAGTTACGTGCCTGTAAGCGAGATTTGCCGAAATTTTCATAACACATCAAGGAAATTGAGGAACAACGCTTCTCGGCACACAGAGCTAAGATCGCTATGTACGCAAGTTTCCTTCGTTCGGAACGACTTAGTTACGTACCTGTAAGTGAGATATACCGAAAGTTTTCATAACACATCAAGGAAATTGAGGAACAACGCTTCTCGGCACACAGAGCTAAGATCGCTATGTACGCAAGTTTCCTTCGTTCGGAACGACTTAGTTACGTGCCTGTAAGCGAGATTGCCGAAAATTTTCATAACACATCAAGGAAATTGAGGAACAACGCTTCTCGGCACACAGAGCTAAGATCGCTATGTACGCAAGTTTCCTTCGTTCGGAACGACTTAGTTACGTACCTGTAAGTGAGATATACCGAAAGTTTTCATAACACATCAAGGAAATTGAGGAACAACGCTTCTCGGCACACAAGCTAAGATCGCTATGTACGCAAGTTTCCTTCGTTCGGAACGACTTAGTTACGTGCCTGTAAGCGAGATTTGCCGAAAATTTTCATAACACATCAAGGAAATGAGAACAACGCTTCTCGGCACACAGAGCTAAGATCGCTATGTACGCAAGTTTCCTTCGTTCGGAACGACTTAGTTACGTACCTGTAAGTGAGATATACCGAAAGTTTTCATAACACATCAAGGAAATTGAGGAACAACGCTTCTCGGACCACAGAGCTAAGATCGCTATGTACGCAAGTTTCCTTCGTTCGGAACGACTTAGTTACGTGTCCTGTAAGCGAGATTTGCCGAAATTTTCATAAAACATCAAAGGAATTGAGGAACAACGCT
>WHNR01000405.1:0-39079 GCA_009859135.1 Formica selysi
GGCGTACGGAGTGTCAAAACTCATTTGCGCCGCGTGTTAGGAATCTATGCTCGACTTTACTATGTCGAATCGAAGCGTGTCTAATTCCAGGCCGATTGCGCCTCTCTCCGACACTCTTGAGGACTACGAGTGCCTCACTCCGGGCATTTCTTAATCGGATCAGCGCTTACTGTAAGCCCGGAACCATCATTGCTCGATCTCAACGAAAAGCAAAATGGCGAAAGGTAGAACCGCCGATGATACCGGGCAACTCGTCCTCCTGCGTAATCCTATGTTACCTCCTGTAAGTGGGAACTGGGCCGAGTTACGCAATGTCATCCCGGTTCCGACGGCTTCGTACGGGTCGTCACCGTCAAGACGGCCACCTCGGAATTCAAAAGACCGATCGTAAATTATGCGTTCTACCTATCATAGTGAGGCGACGAGCAATTAGGCACCTCGCTGCGTTGTGTTTCATTTATTGTAATTCATTAGACTAAAGATAAAATTGTCAAGACGCGAGCGTCATTCCGCCAAGGCGGGCGGCTGATTCACAGTGTTAAATCATACCGAAAAAAAAAGTCATTCTGCTTATATCGTTAATTATGGCGTGCACTCTTATCGTTCAATGCTACTGTCGTATCAATTATTCGGAACATCGTTCCAAGGCGGGCGGTATGTTCAAGATTGAAACATTTATTTAGTCGATAAAATTAAACTGTAAATTCAACCGACAAATCTGAACGGTAAGAGCTGCAATCAAAACCCGAGCGAGAATAAACATCGTCGCGATCAGCCGATCGGCGCGTGATCGCGTGATCAAAACAAAGAAAAAGTGTGACAAACACCTAGATTCTCGAACATTCCGGTGCCGAAAATCTCCTATTATGGAAATCGGTCGACCGCGACTCTGTTCCGTCGTTATTCAGTCTGTCGCTGACGACGATTCGAGCTGGTCGATAGCAATCGATCATCATTTCTCGTATCATAATTTCTCGTATGATATTATCTCGTGTCGTATTCTCGCTCGTGTAGTGTCGCGGTACTCAAGACCATTCGTGCTGCTGTTGTTTAATCTCGCTCGTGTCGTATGCGCTTTCGTCATTCTCGTTGTAAATTCTCAACCGACATTCTAGCATACTATCGAGCATCGAACTCAGTGGAAAGACGCCTCAGTGTCTGTATTATACCTGCTCTATACTTCTTGAGTTTGTGATTGTTAAGAGTGTGGAGTCCGAGAGTCGACGCGCGTTAACCGTTCCGCGAATGTCCTCTGCCTCGCGCCAAGCAACATCCGGCGTCCCGCGTGCAAGATATCCGTTCTCGCGAGAGCCTCTAGCAAGAAGCTCTACAAGATTTCCGATACGCGTTGAAGGCAGTCATTGATAGGACATTTTGAAGATTTCCGTCGGAGTCGCGGAATACGTGCCGTCGCTCGCTCCTATTATTCAAAATTAAACGAACATTGAAAACAATTTGCAATCGAGTATTTTCTGAACTCTCCTTATCCTCCAGCGGATCTACGGATTCGCGTACACACCGCTTCTCGCTCATCTCTGAGCGTTTCTCAAGATTCGGGCGATCTCGTCGAGGTCGACTCCCGAACAAATGTATTTTTATAAAATTAAAAATTACATGTTCACATTGCATTTTCTGTTTTTTAAAGTTATCCGACATTTCGTTTATTCCATTTAATGTCTTCTCATGTTTTCTCTTCAAATGATTTTTAAATTAGTCGTATTTTCCGCCAGTCTTTACTTCTATTTGACACATTCTACATTTGCCACCAACTTCAGTTCGGACAAAGTATTTCCAACAATACTTTTAGTTTTAGATGACACTAAAAATATAAATTTACATAAAAGTATCAAATTAATATCAACATTGCATGCAATTAATTGACAGAAAACAATGGCTGTATTTCGTACAAGACTAAAGCGCTTCATGAACAATTAATGATACTTAACGTGATTGATTTTTACTTTGAGATATCTTACTAGAATATATAATTAATGTTTTATGAAGTGATTTATTTTACTGAATGCATCCATTATTAACAATCTATTCCTAATGGAAACATATTCTATGGCTTATTTATTTCTTTCTTTTACAATATGTTTTTCTGTGAATAAGATATTGAAATGGATATAGGATAATAGGATATTAAACGTTTTTGGATACGTTACACACAAAACCCAGAATAAAAATATTTTGTTAATCATGCAACTGCCACCATGTTCAACCAATATTTTCCTGTGCTAGAAGAAATGATATAGATAGAATGATAAAAGATAAAAGAGAATGATAGGATGGCAAGAAGTATTAAAGATAGAAGAACATTATTATAATTTATTTTTAATTTTTCACACATTAAAATGTTTGACAAATTATAATTATAAACAAAAATATATTTTTAACATTAATATTTATTAATATTTTTACATTAATTCCGAATAAGACATTTTCATGCTATTTTTGGATCCTCTTTAATGAATTAAATCTATTGCAAAGAATAAAATTGATATAATATATGCTTACACACACACATATATATATATATATATATATATATATATATATATATATATGTATTGCGACAACTTTTCCTACCGTCTCGCGGCTGAGCGATAAACGCGGCCGCCGTCTCGTTCTCTTCGTCGCGCGGGTGTAAATTGCGCCGACGAACAGGAGCTAATTCGCCGAACGGGAGATGCGGAATGGTCGTTGACAAAAACGGGAAAACGGAGAAAAAGATCCACGCGCCAGGTGGGAACGGGATGTTAGGAGTTCCGCGCGTACCATGACGAGATCCGAGAGATAATCGCGAGAATCAAACTTGGGCGCCAGATACGATCTTTCACGTATCAATTCGCGAAACACGAAATAAGCGCAAATTAAACGCGAAAGAAATTTGTCGGAATTCGCCACGGGCTGACTAGCTCGCCTAACGGTAGAGGGGCAGGGCGAGTGTTGTTCTAACGCGATAATTTATGCAAGAGGCGACAATTACGGAAACGACAAACACAACTGAAAAGAAACTCGCCAATTAAACAAAGAAATTAACAGATTTATTATAATAGCGGGAGCCGCAGCTCCTCGAGAATAGTAATGATAAACCGCGCGGATATACGGCTGCGGTAAAAGAAACGCGGCTGCGAGTCTGGGTGTTAGACGCGGGGCGCGAAACCCCGTAATGTGGACGCCGAGACCGACCCGTTAGATCGGCCGGAATATTCGCTCGGCTTGAATTACGCCTCGCCCTGCGAAGAAATTGAATATTACGTTCTTCTATAATTCGGGCAAGACCGAATCAATTCTCGATATCGCCTCGCCAACGGCGATCTTATCGCCCGTTATTACCGCGAAATTATCAATACGCAACTTAAGATTAACAGGCAATTAATACAACGCGGACATGCTTCGATTTTGGACGGACATTTTACGCAGAATCGAATGCTCGGCACACACACGCACACAATTCATGCAAGAATCGCGCGGAAATTCTCACCCAAAACGCGCTCACAATTTCGAGACGCGGTGCTTTACAACCGACATAATACGTTGAATTTACGCGATTCACACTCTCACGTAACCCGGTTCCACGGTTACGGCTGCCACGGAAGAGATGGATGCTTGGTTCGTGCCTCCTCCCGCCTTAAATCCCCCCCTCGCTTCACTCTGCGGTGTACATCTGCGCCAGCGTAAATGCTGGTAATCTGTCCACTAGATCCACCACGAGTTGACGGTGGAAGATCGTATTATTAATTGGGAGCAGAAGAGGGGGCTGCTTAGGCGTAGTGGTTTAGGATGGACTACTCGAGGAGGCTTCCATTCATACTGGTGATGAGTCAAGACTCATCGCTGAGCGGCTACGGGGGCCAATTTTCTATCGTTTGATATGATTGGACCGCTCTGGAGACGTGCTGAGGATGTCGTCTCTCCGTGGCAATCGGCACTGCATCCATTGAGCGAGATTCCAACATCGCTCTGGAGTCGTATGTACTGTGTTAGAGTGGCGTAAGGTGCGAGGTCTAAATAGCTCAGTGGTAAGAGCAGTTGCTCGGAAAGCGAAAGACTCGGGTTCGATTCCCGATTCAGCCACTTTTACCTCGCATATTTTTTCAGACCCGCAAATGTTGTTTTCTAACAATTATTTGTCGGGCTGAGGAAGTGTGTAAACGCCCTACACAGACACGACAGTGCCGCTGCCACGGAAGAGATGGATGCTTGGTTCGTGCCTCCTCCCGCCTTAAATCCCCCCCTCGCTTCACACAACGCGCTTACGCGCAACCATTGCCATCTTACGCGCAACCATTGCCAGCTTACGCAGGTCCGAATTTTATGACACCAGCTTACAATGCGCCGCATCATATATATTTTCGGCCTCATTTTTGAACTTTTAATTTTATATATTTACGTCCTGTTTGATTTTGATTATATCGATATATCGATTCGATTTAGTTTTAGTTTTCTGCTCAAATTCTCTGTAAAAAATCGAGCGAATCATAATTCACTGTCTTTATTAGTAAGTAAGTGCTTACTAAGTTAGTAATTGTAAGTGTACTGGTTGTAAGTATACCTGTAAGTTACTAATTATAAGTGCGTAGAAAGCGTCCAATTCTCGTTGCGCATCATAACCGTTCGCATTTCGAGTTGTCGTGATTTTCGAAATGTCTCGACGTACCACGCTTATAACAAGCCTCAAACTATGTATAAATACATATAAAAATATATTGTCATAAATATTATTTACTGTTCATTTTTAACCTTATATCTTGTACTCCTTATATCTTTCAATCTATTCCAGTCCATTTTTTTCGTCCATTCCTTTTCTTCATCCTCATTTATAAAGCGAGCATAATACGTAGAAATTTGTTTAATGCAACTCAAATGTAAATATTGCTTTTGAACAATTATATATATAATAGAATTTCTTTTAATATCTTTCTCATTTAATTTTAATTTAATAATAAGATGTGTACAAATGTAATAAATTTTATACGAAAATCATGCAAATTCCATTGTGAAAATCGCATTTATTACCTTACAAAATTAAATGATATATATTTAGCGTTAAATATAAAATATACATATAGATCTGCCAATGTAAATAAATGAAAAGTTATTTTTAATTTCTTTCCTGTAGATGTAATAAATATATTTTAAAATATAGTTTATATTAATATTTATATATATATGTCTTTATATTATTTATAAAGAATAATTGTTTGCTAAGATAATTGTCATTTAAAATTTACTTTGTTGCGCGCATAAATTTTTATAATTTAAACTCAGAAATTGCGGTATATTAAAAAAGATATATCATCTCGTCTTTCTTTCTCTTATCCCTCTGTTTCTCTATTTGTCGCATATGTGTAAAACTGGTCTGTAGAAAATATTTGAACTGTAAACTACATCTCTATAGGACTTTATACATTTTATGTACGCATAGCTGCAAAGATACATTATATATATAGATATATATATATAATGTAGGTAATCTAGGCCGTATCTAACTCACGGCCCCTTGAGTGCGAGAGAGAGGTACCCAAAGGAGAAAAAGAGATAGCTGCAGTTTCTAGGAATCTGGGGGGGGGAGGTACGTAGGGAGGGGGGGAAGCGTGTCGCCGAGAGTGCTCAAGAGATGGCGCTCTGCTCGATCGAGGCTACGCTTCCTCCTCACCCTACGTACCCTCCTGATCCTCCCCTCCGGCTCCCCCTGCCCGAACTCCCCCCGCGATTGCTAACAAAGTGTTCGCTGTCCCTCGTTCTCCAAGGGTACCTCTCTCTCGCACTCAAGGGGCCTGAGTTAGATACAGCCTACACAATTACTTTCACTCGCGAGGAAGAGCGACTGACGCGCTCGGCGTATCCACGATGACTGACCGTTCTACGGCGCGGCTAAGTTATTAAACCCTCTCCTATATTTTCCCGCGCGAAGCGTTTTTCCCGCGCGAAGCGTTTCTCCCGCCGCGACTCGACCTTGACGCGACTCGTTCCTAAGAGGGGGCGACGACGATATCTCGCGCTGCTTTTAGCGCGTGATCCGTTATCACGATTCTTAAGGGTTGCGCGTTGCTTCCAGCGCGCGATCCGCGAGCGGATGCCGGGTATCCGGCGCCGAGGGAGACGGTGGATTATCGGGGGGCAGTCGAAAGGAGAGAGGAACAGTTAGCGGTGATACGAGCGCGCTTATCGCGAATCGGAGCGAGTTTTTCTTCGTTTTTCGGCGATACGAGCGCGCTTATCGCGTTTCGGGGCGAGTTGTTTTTCGTTTCTTGGCGACCACGCGCTTCCGGTGACGAGACGCGTCCGAGAGCGAATATTCAGTTTAGTTAATCGGAGCGCGTTATCGCCATTTTTTTTCGTTATAAAAGGATGCCGCGACGATCTCGAGATATTAGTACGTTCGAGAATATTCGCGGTGCGATGAAGCGCGCACCGAGCGCCTTATCGAGATTAGCTGGAAAAGTGGTGAATATTCGAATTAGAAGTATCGAGGATATACAGAATTTGGAAATACCTAATTGTTTGAAGAAGGAACTAAGCGAATGTTATATAGAGGACTGTCTGTACTGTAAAGAAAAGATTACCTTCGCGGAAGAGTTCGTGCGAGAGGCGAGCGAGGCGCGATTCGGCGAGCCTTTCTCGAATGTTGGAGCCGATGGCTATTTGCTTTATCGCAATTGGAAACGGCGATACGGAGTTCCAAACTTTTCGTGGGAGGTGAATCACGTCGTGCATTGCTTCTATACATTCGGTTGCCAATTCGAGAACGGAAATTATTTCGAGGAGGATGTGAGATATTGCGTGGAATGCGCGCATAGATCGAGCTTTGTGAGAAGCGTATCGACGCATATGAAAAAATCGGTGTATAGCGAGAGAGTGCCCGCCTGCGATCTTATCGACGAAGTTTCGACGTGTCGAATAATTGGTGCGACGGCTGCGCGACGAGAGCTTTGTTCTATATCGAGGGTTACGACAGGAAGAGACGTGGTTTATCAATAAAAGATCTTGGCTTTCGTTAAACGACGAGTGATGAATCGAGAAACGATGGAGGAGCGCGATCTTCTTAATAGCGCGCGGGATGTCTCAACGGTGGACGCGTATCGCGCGTGGGCGAGACGGTGCGACGAGTGTCTCGAGTTTCTGCGGGTCTCGAGGCGAGCGCCGGGGGAGATCTACCGGAGCGATCAATTCTCTAATCGCTCGAACCGTTCGATTGACGGGCGCGAGAGACGATCTGCGTCGACGTTTCGAACGCGTGGGGGGCGGCGTAGAGAGGCGCGAAGGATTCTCGTGGTTTGAGATGGAGACAGCTTTCTCTAGACGCATTTTAACCGGCGCGGTTATCAAATTCGATTATATCGAACCTTCGCGATTTCTCGAAATGCTAGAGATACCGTGCTCGATAGAGTACGCGATGCTATAGATGAACATAACAGTGTTAAGGTCAATACCGTGTTTATCGGTGAGTTCGTCTCAGGCGACAAAATTGATATTAAGACTATCGCTACGAAGAATTATCCGCTTCTACCTCTTTCCGATTTGCAAGAGTGGTATGGGAAGCGTGTGGTCGACGCTATTTAGCTTCGCTGGAAGAGTTTCAAGAGCGCGATAGCGGATGGGCGTTATCGCGAATTCTAAATTTAACGGTGAATGTGAATAAATATAATCCTATGCACGCTCGATGTCACGTCCAGATAGCGCGAGAGATCGCGTTGAAGAAAGCGGTGATTAACGTGCGATCTACGGACAACGCGTGTTTCGCGTGGGCGGTAGTCGCCGTTTTATATCCGGTTGAGAAAAACACGGAGAGAAGCTCGCGGTATCCTCACTACTCGACGGTGCTGAATCTGGAGGGTATCGAGTTTCCCATGAGTTTAAATGGAATTACTAGATTCGAGCGTATTAACAACATATCTATTAATGTGTATACCGTTCGAGATAAGAAGGAGGGGAAAAGTAGCTGCCGCATCGTTCCTCTGCGTCTCACTTGTAATAAGAAGGACAGACACATTAATCTGCTGTATCTGAGCGATACGACGCAACGAAATAATACGGCGCATTTCGCATGGATTAAGAATTTGTCTCGACTCATCGGATCGCAACTGAGCAATAGGCAACATAAAGCGCATATATGCGATCGGTGAGTACGAATTAAAAAATTTGTCGCGTAGTGTGGATAATATACAAGATTTAAAAAATGTGTTTTATGTCGCAGCTGCATGCATTATTTCCGAACGAGCGATAAATTATTGGCTAACAGGCGGACTGTGGAAGGATGAACGAGTGCGCTATAGTTCTTCCTACTGAAGATGACAAATGGTTAGAGTTTCGCAATTACTGTAGAAAGGAGAGACTTCCATTCGTGGTGTACGCCGATCTCGAATGCGTGCTGGAGAAGAAAGAGGAGAAAAGAGTAGTATAGCTATGCGGGTTCTAACCCAGGTCCTCTGAGGGGGGGGGGGGGGGACCGGCGCGGGGGGGTATGACGTCACGCGGGGGAATCGCGTCCTAACCGATGGGCGAGGGGTCCGCGGAGAGGGGGGAGGGGGACCGCGTCCTAACCGATGGGCGAGGGGTCCGCGGAGAGGGGGGAGGGGGACCGCGTCCTAACCGATAGGCGAGGGACCCGCTAACCTAACCGGTAGGCGAGGGGTCCGCGGAGAGGGGGAGGGGGACCCGCGGCGAAACCGATAGGTGAGGGACCCGCGGGGAAGAGGGGGATCGCGGCGAAACCGATAGGCGAGGACCCGCGAGGAAGAGGGAACGCGATGCCGCGAGAGCGTGGGAGAAGGATAGCGCGAGGCGTCCATATGAGCGTAAGACAAGGATAGCGTTTGCATGCACGTTGGAGAGAGAGAGGAGAGAGAGATAGCGCGAGGCGTCCATATGAGCGTAAGACAAGGATGACGTTCGCATGCATGTGGGAGAGAGAGAGACAGCGCGAGATAGAATTTATTGAGAAATGTATTTCTCTCTCTTAATTATTGCACAAAAAATACTTTTTATATTCACCGTTTCTATGGTTCTTTTGTCTCCTTCTAACTGGAGTATCACATCTCATCTACCTCATCACTTTTCTACATCTTAAGCAGAGTATGTCGAGAGAAAGATTTAAGTTTTGCAGACTGTACATATCTATTACACAGTTTTTATTCATACATAAAGGATGGGTTAAATAATTAAATTCACAGATAAATAGTAAAATAACTTATTTATTACAAGCATCGTGAAGAATATCATTTACAGCACATGTCAATAACTCGCAATCTATGAGCGAGTCGCCGTTAAACATATCACTTTCACGTATCGCTTTTGCAGCGTCGCATACATTAGCGATATTATTCTGTTGTAAAACAGTTACAAATTGTTTGAATTTTTCATTAACAATATGCGTATTTTCGCATAGCCAGTAATACATATGATCTATGCATTTTTCAAAATCTAATAAATAGAATAGAGTCGGCGGTTTCATATATAAAGAATTATTGGATAATCCTATTTTTATAATATTCGAATTAGATATTTTAACCACTTCGAATGTCAAATCTCGGACCCGCAATGGGATTTCAGTCGATTGTAGAAGCCGTTCAATGTCCCCACGTTTTGCATGAGCGATTTCCACGTTTCAAAAGGCAATATTATTTGATTGCCCCGATTATCGCCGAGAACCAATTCCACGCAAGATACAGCTCCAACGTTTATTCCAATGTCCAAATATTTGTATGACGTCGGGGTTAAGGCGTATCGTCTTCCAAGTATACGAACCGCACGACGAGGCTCGGATGAAATGCTAGGAAGTAAAAAATATTATTTATATAAATATTTAAAAGGTGTAAAAAATATTTAAAAAGTATAAAAATTCTTTAAGTTAATTAAAACTTACTTGTTACATTTCTTCTTCTTACACGGTGAAGTTTCATCAGCATCTTGAATCGGAACGTAATAATTCATGAGGCTTCCTTCAGTAGGATACATTTTATATGAACCTTTCACACAAGCGGCCGATGCAATACTGAACCTATTAAACATATTTAAAATATGTATTAGCGTTGCAAAATTGCAATGTGGTGGGGATTATTGCCGACGCGATATTTTTTCAATTTTTCCATTCAAGCGCCGATGTACGGCTGCTTCGCGATGACATCACCCCCAGGTGTGAGATTTAGCGGAATGCACAAAAATGCAACGTAATATAAAATTTTCAAGCGCCGATGTGCGGCTGCTTCGCGATGACATCATCCAAGATATCAGAATTCAAACGCGCGTGTCAAAACATGACAAAAATCGTGAAGCGGAATGCACAAAAATGCAACGTAATATAAAATTTTCAAGCGCCGATGTGCGGCTGCTTCGCGATGACATCATCCAAGATATCAGAATTCAAACGCGCGTGTCAAAACATGACAAAAATCGTGAAGCGGAATGCACAAAAATGCTACGTAATATAAAATTTTCAAGCGCCGATGTGCGGCTGCTTCGCGATGACATCATCCTAGATATCAGAATTCAAACCGCGTGTCAAAACATGACAAAAATCGTGAAGCGGAATGCACAAAAAATGCAACGTAATATAAAATTTTCAAGCGCCGATGTGCGGCTGCTTCGCGATGACATCATCCTAGATATCAGAATTCAAACGCGCGTGTCAAAACATGACAAAATCGTGAAATATAAGGATAATCCTCATGATTAAATTGCACTAACATACTTGGACAGCAGCATGTAATTTGAAACTTTCGCGATGCACCTTGGCTGAGATGACATCATCTCTAGACGACAAAAATGCAGTAATCGACATTAGTCAAAATGTACGTGACAAACCGCGAAATAAAGATTTAGTTGATACACATGATAGAAAGAGACATCAAGATAGAATATAAAATCATGGTAAAGAGGCACACCCTGTCAGTATTTTCGCCAAGAGTTCCGAGACAAGAGCTACTAGTAAGCGCGTCTTGTTAGCAAAATTATTGACATAAATTTTGGAAATATGGCGGGAAACAGTGCCGAACGAAATCTGCGCGGGCAATCTACATGGGTGAATTCGATAGAGGAGTACGTTGCGTGGGAGCAACGATGCGACGAATATATCGAATCGGCGGAAGAGCAAAGTCGAATCAAACGTCCACGATTATCGATCGGGATTCGACAATCGCTGATTGCCCGAATCGCACGACTCGAGGGATTGAAGAACTCATTACGCAGGCGTTTTGTTCACGCGGGTGCAGGATGCAGCATGCGACAACATGAACTGATTTGGCGAGAGATCGATACGGCGTTCGAGAGCCGCATATTAACTGGTGCGGTTATAAATCATAATCATATCGAGCCTCGTCAATTTTTCGAGGATGTCAAAGACATTGTACTCGAACACGTGCAAACCGTGCTGAAAAAACATTGTAGTGTGAAAGTTAATACCGTATTGAATGGTGAATTTGTGACGGGTGATAAACGCGCAAATAAAAGTATCAATACCAGAAACTATGAACTCTTTCGCACAACCGTTTTACGCGAATGGTACGAGCGGCGCGTTGTCGAGCCCACCCTTGCCTCGCTCGAAGAATTTCAAGAACGTGATAGCGGGTGGGCATTGTCGCGAATACTCGATTTAACTGTAAATATAAATAAATATAATCCTTTGCGCGCGGGATGTCATATAAAATTACCGCGGGCGATAATGATGAAGAGAGCGGTAATCAACGTGCAATCTAATGACAATGCGTGTTTCGCGTGGTCTGTGGTCGCCGCTCTACATCCAGCTAAATTGAAAGTGGATCGGGAATCTTCGTACCCGCATTATACAACAGTGCTGAAACTCCAGGACATTGAGTTTCCAGTGACTGTGAATTAAATTAATAAATTCGAACTTGCCAACGTAATTTCAATCAATGTGTATAGTATCGAGGAAAAGAAAATTGTCCCGATACGTCTAAGTGAGCTGAAAAGAGACAAACACGACAACTTGCTGTACGTGGAAGACAACAACGTTGGACATTTCGCATGGATCAAGAATCTATCCCGCCTCGTGAGCTCGCAATTGAGTAAACATAAAAGCCAAATACATATCTGCGATCGGTACGTATATATTTAATAAAAATACATTGTACAAATAATTGAACAAAAATAAAAATTATTTCTTTTACAGATGTTTGCACTACTTTGGCTCGGACGACAAATTGCAATCACATACGGTGGACCGTCGAGAGATGAACGAGTGCGCTGTCCGATTACCGAGCGATAAGGACAAGTGGCTCACGTTCAACAATTATAATCGGAAAGAGCGGCTTCCTTTCGTCGTGTACGTCGACTTGGAGTGTGTTTTGGAAAAGACGGAGGAAGAGAGAAATTACCAACATCATAAAGTATTTAGTATTGCTTATTATTACATTGCTCGTACGACGATTCGTTATCCGCGTATCATTCCCGTCGCGATATCGATTGCATATCATGATTCGTCGAAGAACTAAAAAATTTAGCGCAGCGTGTAAAAAGTATTTTATCAGCTAATGTCCCCATGGTAAATTTAACATCTGATGAATGTGAAAAATTTCACAACGCGACACAATGCCATATATGCGAGAAACCATTTGTACAAGACGATACACGCGTACGCGATCATTGTCATCTGACGGGGCGATACAGAGGTCCCGCGCATTCAAATTGCAATTTAAATTATAAAGATTCTTTTTGCATTCCAATAGTTTTTCATAATTTATCCGGTTACGACGCACATTTTATTATAAAGGAAATAGCTACAGCGTTCGAAGGGGAAATTGAAATACTTCCGATAACAAAAGAAAAATATATATCGTTTACGAAAAATGTTAAACTTGGCGGAGAGAAATCACAAAATCATATTAAATTGCGTTTTATCGATTCGTATAAATTTCTCACAGCTAGTCTCGATAAATTGGCATCATTCTTGAATAAAGACAAACTCAAAATTTTAAAATCTGAATTTCAAAATTTATCAAATGACAATTTCAATTTATTAACACGGAAGGGCGTCTTTCCGTACGAATATATTGACTGCGTCGACAGGTTGCAAGATACGTGTTTACCACCGCGCGAATCATTTTACAGTTCCTTGACCGGTGACACAATATCCGAGAGCGATTACGCGCACGCCGAGAACGTGTGGGAGCGGTTCTCCATTCGAACGCTGGGCGAATTATAGCGACTTGTATCTCAAAATTGATGTATTGTTATTAGCAGACATTTTTGAAAATTTCCGCGAGAGTTGTATTAAAAGTTATGGGCTCGACCCCGCGTATTACTATACTCTTCTCGGATACACGTGGGACGCCATGTTGAAACATACGAATATTACATTCGAATTGCTTACGGATATCGACATGGTTTTATTCATCGAACGCGGAATACGCGGTGTTTTGAGTCAATGTTCCAACAGATACGCACATGCTAATAACAAGTATATGGAATCGTACGATCCATCGAAACCTTCATCATATCTCACGTACTTTGATGTAAATAATTTGTACGGATGGGCAATGTGTCAACATTTGCCCTATGCAGATTTTCGATGGGTCGACGACGTATCCGATTTTGATACATTATCGATCGCGCTCGATTCGCCTATAGGCTACATCCTTGAAGTCGATCTCGAGTATCCGCAACGTGTTCACGATGCGCACACTGACCTACCGTTTTGCCCGACACGCGACAAACCACCTGGTAAGCGGCAGGATAAGCTGCTCGCAACTTTATATGATAAGAAGCGTTACGTAATACATTACCGCAACCTGCAGCAATGCACGCGACACGGATTTCGAGTTACAAAAATACATCGAATATTACAGTTTTCGCAATCTCCATGGCTTCGCAGTTATATCGAACTCAATACACAATTCCGAACACTCGCGAAAAATGATTTTGAAAAAAATTTATATAAATTAATGAATAATGCGGTATTTGGCAAAACGATGGAAAATGTGCGCAATCACGTTAATATTAAGCTCGTGACACATTGGGATGGAAGATATGGCGCAGAGGCGATGATCGCAAAACCAAATTTTCATAGTAGAAGCGTGTTTTCGGAGAATCTGATCGCCGTTGAATTGCGCAATCTCGAGGTGAAATTTAATAAACCAATCTACGTGGGTATGTGTATACTCGACATATCCAAGACATGTTTGTACGAGTTTCACCACGATTATATGGTACCTATGTATCGAGAGAAATGTAAAGTCATGTACACCGACACCGACAGTCTCATATATCACATCGAGTGTGAAGATGTATATGAGAATATAAAGCGCAACGTCGACAGATTCGATACCAGCGATTATGCGGTGGACAATGTGTACGGTATACCGCTCGCGAATAAAAAGATACCGGGTTTAATGAAGGATGAAAATAATGGCGCCATCATGACCGAATTCGTCGGGCTTAGGGCAAAAATGTACGCGTTACGAATAGATGGTAAAAAGGATACGAAAAAAGTAAAAGGCGTCAAGAGTAACGTCGTCGCGAGAACGATAACGTTCGACGATTACACGCGGTGTTTGAACGAAGAGATTGAAATGACGCGTCAGCAGTCTTGTATAAGATCTAAATTACACGAAGTATACACCATCCGCGAGACAAAAATTGCTCTAAGTCCGTACGATGACAAGCGGTATATCGTACCCGAAACCACTGACACGCTACCGTGGGGACATTACAAAATACCGTTATAAATAAAAATCATGTATATTTATTGTAAATAAAAAATTACGTATATTTATTGTAAATAAAAATTATATGTATATTTATTGTAAATTATATGTATATTTTATAAAGCTTACAATTTTGTTTATATTTGTAAAATATTATTATGTATTATTGTTAACATATTTATAATATATTATTTTTATGTATCCAAGAATTGTGCGTTGCATCAAATCCCAGCCATTTCACATAAACCTCGTCGCCCTTTTTGCGTATCACCTTTTCCACGAAATGTACGTCGGGATTAGCAACGCGTTGTAACTCGTATTCGTAAAATCCGCCGGCGATGGGATTTCCGCTCGAATCTTTGAGTACATAGGTCACGGGATTAGTTTTCTGCACTTTAACGATCTTAAACACTTCGGTCGACCAATTTGGCGTGTAACCTTTCTTAAAGATGGTCTTGACTTTACTCACGCGTACCGGATCGCCTACTTTGAATCTTGCCGGTGCCGCAATCTTTACGTTGCTGTATACCGTATTTAAAAGTTTATCGGCGATCGCGGGGGTAACATCGATAGGTCTCATACCGATAGTGCGATGTTTTCGCGCATTGTACTCTCCAACGAGCCGGGACAACGCGTCGATCCACTTGTAATTTCCATTAAGCGTAAACATTTTCCACATATTGTTCTTTAACGTTCGGTTGAATCGTTCCACGACCGAGGCTTTCATGACAGAGTACGTCGAATAATGATTAATGCTATGCTTCTTCACGAGTTTCTGTACATTTGCGTTGTAAAATTCTTTTCCTCTGTCGGTTTGAAAATTTTTCGGGCATCTTCCATCGTCTCGAATTATCTTTGCGATCGTATCCGACATCTCGTTTCCACTCTTACTCTTGAGCGCTACAGCCCACGCATACTTGCTCAACACATCGATAACTGTGAGTATGTAGTTGTAGCCTTTGTTGAATCGTGCATATGGACGCATCTCGACCACGTCCGCCTGCCACAGATCGTCGTATCCATGTACTATGACACGTCTACGTGGGAAATTTTTTCTCGCTGGAGCATGCAATTCTTCCACGAGCAGCTGTTTTTCAGAGGTCTTTTGCGACATATTTGATCGAGGCATAATTTGCAATAATGAGATAATTCCTCCACGTATATTCTTTATATATCTTTCTTCTCTTGCGCTGAATTAGATGTAGTCTGCGCGTGAGTTGCATACCGAAGCATTTTCTGCATCTCATCCATCATTATTTGCAGCGTTTGCACATTCGTCTCGAGCGTGATTATTTTTTTCTCAAGTTCTTCCAGTCTATCTTCTAAAGGCTTGACACGTATTTTCACGTACTGTTTGTTTGCGGCATCAGTATCATCTTCCGGTTGCGCTACCCGTCGTATCTTGCGCCACCTTGCGTCAAAGCCGGAGGCTGTCTGACACAGAGCGTTATCGCGCACGTAATTTCTTAGTAATCCATTCCATTGATAGTATGAGTTGTTTGGTGTTCCCAACGATAATCCAAATTTATTAATCGACATTTCGATACAAACAATAATGACAGACTGACTCGTTTCGCCGACGCATAGATTAATTTATAATAAGGCCAGCTTCGTAAAGTTCCTCGATAATTGATAATATTTCATTGTCGTGGGCATTGTTGCCGGCTTGACGCGAAGCTTCCAGCAATCGCAAGCGATCTACCAACTCGTTGGGATCATTCCAATGCACATAATCGATCTTATTATCGTTTAACGCCATAGCGCGCGGTATGTTTATACCTCTTCCAGCTTTTTTTCCAGGCGCTATTATATTTTTAATAGAGATTAATGGCGCTATTATATTTTTATACTTGTATCCCTTGTTACTTAACAATGGATTACGCATATCATTGCCACGTCTATGCGCATTTGTCGCCAGTAATATATTTTTGTATTTAATTTTATCATCGTCATTGTATACGTAACCGTCGGGTATTCTCTTGAAAATCAACTCGTAGAGACCTGGTGTTCCCACGTATCTTATTCCACCGATAATTATATTGTCATCTTTATCCACATCAAAAATTTTATCACCGAGCATCATTCCTTCGTTGCAAAATTTAACACCGTAAACATAATCCATACTGATATTTTTATCTTAACTCAAAATAGCTCCCACATATTTTTGCCCTAGTGGACCCAAATGTTCGCGCAATGTATTTTGACCCTCGGATGTTTGTAATTGATATTGAACTGACGTCACAAGCGTTTCAGGCGTAGATTCGAAAATTTCTTCCACATACGGAGAAGATCTTTCGTACAATATTTGACTCGATTGTACATCTTTTATCGGAGTAGAAGCAACCACATTCGATAATTGTTTCATCCGCTTACGTTTTGATTGATTTGGAGTAGAAGTTATTAGCGAATCGTTCAATGATATATTTGACCTTGTTCGCTTTGTTCCAGACTTTTTTTCAGATGCTTGTCTTCGAGCATACTCAATGGTTCGATTTTCGCTTCATTAGATTCCACATTGATTGTATTTTCGACAAGTTGTTTTAGAGATTCGATAATTGGTTTAAAGTGCCTCTCCAATGCGACGTCTTCCTCCATTTGACCGGTTTTTAAAGAACGATATTTTTTGCGGATTGATTCGCTCGTTTTTACAATCTCTCTCGCAATCTTCTCACGATCGTCACTGTCAATCGTCGTCGTCATGTTGCGCTCGGACGAAAATTTTTAGACGTTGCTCGATCGATGTATCGATAGCGACTAACCACTTTACGGTATTGCAAAATCGTTAAATCCTTTTCGATATCGTCCATTAGTCTGTAAACTGTCTTTATCAATCACTACAAATCCATACTCGTGTTGCCAACATTTCTGACAGAATGCGCGAAAATCGCCGTAAGACATGTCAGTATTTACATGAGCGTTGTATACATGTTTCAAGTTTGTACCATCCTGTTTAAATAAAATCAGTAAATTTGCATTGTCCCGTATAAGATTGGGTATCTTGGCATATGTTTGACAAAGATAGAAACAGTCGACGCTCGAGTGTCGATCCATTGCAAAGTACTCTCTTATCGTATCTTGCTTATCGCATGCCACGTCGTCAAAGATAAAAATGGAATTCGGAAGCGCCTCGCTCGGTGGAATAACGTCACTATTATTAGAGAATGTAAAATAACCAATTTCATCGATCGATAATAGCAAATTTTCCAAATATCGATATTTCGGTTGTTGAAGTGATTTC
This sequence comes from Formica selysi, assembly GCA_009859135.1. Taxonomy (NCBI): domain Eukaryota; kingdom Metazoa; phylum Arthropoda; class Insecta; order Hymenoptera; family Formicidae; genus Formica; species Formica selysi. The sequence continues at coordinate 17,905 of WHNR01000405.1, forward strand.
GAGTATACGTACACATTCTCGAAATGTACACCGTGTGGACTTTCTATCAAACTTATCAACACGTTTTTCTTACCGCAATTCGAAGGACCGCAAATGACACCGCGTATAGTAGTCGGCAGCATGTTTCCATGCTTGCGTATATCTTTCTCGGACATTACTCGTGTTTTATCGTCAAAATTTATCACTTTGATTATCGTCGCTTGTCGCGCGAACCGCATGTTTGCTCTCGCGAGTCTCAAATCAGATTTTGGAAAATGAGTCATCGGGGCCCTATTTATAGAGGTGCACCGAATCGAAACCGCTCAGTCTCAAAAATGTTTCTTCTTCTATCGGTTGCCAGCGATATTCTCGAGCTTACCACCGAGCAGTTACAGATTATCCCCAAGATTGTTTTACTGCGAGACTTTGGTAGCTACGTGGAACAATTGTGGGACAAGCTTCCCGAACATATAAAAGCTGACTCAGAGGTTCAACAGTATCGTCGATGCACGCGACATTATAATTTGCCGTGCCAACAAACACATTTCGACGGTCCAACACCGTTAATAAAAGATTGTGGCAAATGCCAGCAAAAATTATAAGAGGTAGCGGTTTGTTGAATCGTGTGATAAACGCACTTCCTATCGAATTACATATTTCAGACTATCAATTTTGCGGACCGGGAACTCATTTAGAAACGCGATTGGCTAGAGGCGATCGAGGTATCAATCCATTGGATGCCGCGTGTCGCGAGCACGACATAGCTTATTCTGGAAGCAACGATCTCGGTCAACGACACGTTGCGGATAATATACTCGCCACGAAAGCGCGAACACGTATTACCGCGAGAGATTCGACTATTGGTGAGAAAGCAGCCGCTACAGCTGTTTGGGCGGCTATGAAAGCAAAGACAAAATTCGGTATGGGGATGAAAACAAAAAAATCATCGATGAAGAAAAAGACTGCGAAAAAACGAATACTTCCTATAGCGAAGCGCGGTGGTATCTTACCCATTTTACCATTATTGGGAGTTCTCGGTTCGTTGGCTGGCGGAGCAGCTGGAATTGCGAAGGCGATGAACGATAGCAAGGCGGCGCAACGTCAGCTCGAAGAAATGCAGCGTCATAATCGCGCCATGGAAGGTCACGGTCTTTATCTCGCTCCATACAAGCGCGGACGAGGGTTCTCAACAGCGGCCAAGAAAAAAAAACGTCAAAATAAAAATGCCTGCCGGTGTAACAACTAATGTACAATTGGAACAACTTGCAAGACGTATGCGTATACAATTTTTTAGAGGCGTTTTCATGCGCAATAATTTACCGATAAACGGTATACGGCGAAATGAGAGCGGTATCATCAATTTGGATGACGTCGATGGTTTCGGTACTCATTGGGTTGCGTATGCAAAGAGGGGAGATCGTGTGGTATATTTCGATAGTTTTGGAAATCTTCGACCGCCCAAGGAATTAGTGCGACATTTTGGACTGAATGTTGCAAATATAGAATACAATCACACGGCCTATCAAAATTATAATCAAAGTATTTGTGGACAATTGTGTCTTCGATTTCTTCAAACGGTCGATGATCGATATGAATTTAAAGCCTGACAATTCACCGTCGCGACTCAGTATTCGTTCGACAGTTTTCCAGCATGTCACTCACGCTTACGTTGACCGGCAAGAGTAGCGTTCTTGCTGTAAGCTACTTTCCAGCTATAGATTTAAACGATGGCGATTACGAGCTTGGTTTAACGGATTTTGAAACTTATCATACGATATCGAACGTGAATTCTTGGAACAATAAATTTTATTTTGATAACGACGATAAGGAAATTACGATTCCCGAAGGATCGTACGAATTACACGCAATAAACGAATATCTCCGACGTGCAATTTTGCGACATCGACGCGTAGTTGATTCCAACGATATTGTTGATGGCGAAGAACACGATGAATATCCAATAATGCTTCGCGCTAATCATAATACGCTAAAAAGTGAAATCAAATGTGTCTATAGAATAAATTTTAATAAACCGGGCAACGTTGGATCGTTGTTGGGATTCTCGTCGAATCGTATATTACAGCCTCGGATATGGCACGAATCGGATGTACCGATAAATATTATTAGCGTAAATATTATTCGTATAAAATGCAGCGTAACCACTGGCGCGTACAGCAATGACAAGCGCGTACACACGATACATGAATTTTCACCGAGCGTGCCGCCAGGATATAAGATATCGGAAACGCCAGCACAGATAATTTATCTACCGATCGTCGCACGGAGCATTACTGATTTAACGATACGCATTGTTGATCAAGAAGGACATTTGCTCGATTTTCGAGGAGAGGAAATTACCGTAAGATTGCATATACGGCGGCGGCAAAAATAAAGCGTTTGACAAATGAAATGCTTGTGTTGAACGAAAGCACGGAGCACGCGAGAGACAATATCTTTACGAGGGACAATATTTTTGCGAGAAGGCGAGTGACTGCGGTATCGGGTGACAATAATCAGATATCTGGTTACGCTAAAAATAAGCTCAGCGCGTTGAATCGCGAGTTTTTAAAATCATTGGGATTTGTCGTACGAAATACTTGAATGATATGATTGACATCTTGAATATCAGAGGCGAGCCGATCTTTGACGATCGTATCGTCAAGATTGAGACTCATACGTACAATCCATACGCCAACACAACGCTTGGATATAGCGACGAGATACGGATACCGATACAACATCAAGATTTGTACACGTTACCATGTGAAAGTTTTCTATACGTCGAGGGAAAGTTGAAGGTGCGTAAAGTAGGTGAAGGAGCAAGAGTGGTATTGGGAAACAATTGTGTCGCGTTTATGTTTGATGAACTTCGATATGAACTCGACGGTGTGGAGATTGACCGCAACAGAAACGTTGGAATAACTTCCACGATTAAAAACTATGTCTCTCTAACAACCGAGAAAGGTAAAATCTTGGAGAATGCTGCGTGGAATATGTCGCATAATGCTGCTGAAGCTTACTTCAATTTTTGCGTGCCGCTAAACCTACTATTGGGTTTTTGCGAAGATTATAAGCGAGTTGTGATCAACGCTCGTCACGAATTAATTCTGATACGTTCGCGCAACGACAACAATTGCATATTTGGACATGCTTCGGCTGAAGCTGATATCGAATTATTCAAGATACAATGGCGTATGCCTCATGTAATATTGAGCGAGGTCAATAAACTATCCTTGCTACGCGCGTTGGAAAGCGGGCGATACTTGAATATGAGTTTTCGCTCTTGGGATCTATACGAATTTCCTCTATTGCATAATACGACTAAGCATTCGTGGACTGTGAAAGCCGCCTCTCAGCTGGAGAAGCCGCGATACGTGATCTTTGCGCTGCAGACTGGCAGAAAAAATGCTGTGTCAAAAGATATTACTACATTCGACGACTGCAAATTGACCAATGTTAAACTCTATCTAAACTCGGAATTTTATCCCTACGATGATTTGAATTTAGATTTCGATAAAAATAGATTCGCCCTCTTGTTCGATATGTACTCTCGTTTTCGCAAATCTTATTACGGATGTGATAATGATGATGTGCTATTAAACATTTCAAAATTTTTACATTGCGGTCCTCTCGCGGTTATCGATTGCTCGCGACAAAACGAGTCTGTCAAAAATTCCACCGTGGACGTGAGATTAGAGTTTGAGTGCAAGGAGGATATACCAGCAAATACCACCGCCTATTGTCTCATCTTGCACGATCGCGTTGTCGAATATTGCCCATTGACCAACGTAGTTCGTAAAATTACCTAGATCAGCAAATATCCCCTCCAATGTCAAAAATATATAAAGATTGAGATTTTGACGATCGACAGCAGTCGTACATCATTCTTGCAATCGTATAGTAATATTATCAGCATGATCGCGCCAACGTTTGTGGATCTGCAAGGATTCATTATCGGGAGAAACTTTGTCGTGAAGGAAGTAGCGATACTGAGAAATGGATTTGTTCTTTCTCACTACTTTTTTGCAAGTCCCGTACCATGGCGTGCGCTTACAAAATCTGAGAGATGCCAAGCTTCATGGCTAATCGGACATCACCATGGGCTTCAATGGGAGGATGGAAACGTTCCATATAGCTTCACCAGGCGTTTGATTACGAGAGCTGTGATGGGTGCGGCGGAAGAGGAAAATGGAGCATCTCCTATCGTGTACGTTAAAGGACACGAAAAACGAGAATGGCTGGCCGATATACTTGACGATGATACGAGAAACGACGTTATTATTGAGACCTTGGATGCGGACTATGAAGATATCATTTCGTTAAATAAGCTAGATGTTACTAATACTATGCGCTGTGAAAAACATTTGAAAAATTGCGCTTTACAAAATGTATTTAAAATATTCAATTGGTGGACGAATCATCATAAAGATTCACCCAAACATTTTTTAGAATAAACTATTGTTAAAATATATTTTTATTCTCTTTTGTTCTACCCTTTTCCTCTTTCTTATCCCAGTATGCGAGTATTAAATTTCAGTACGTGACGTTAGATAGCGGCGTCAGCCACCTTATCAGACTACAGATGTTACATATCAGTACATGCACATAGACTTTAAATATTTGAATGGTGTATAAATAATTGTTTTGTCGTTCAAAGCCGTTCTATAGCCGTTCGATAGCCGTTCAAAGCCGTTCGATAGCCGTTCGATAGCTGTTCAAAGCTGTACGATAGCCGTTCGATAGCTGTTCAAAGCCGTTCATAGCCGTTCGATAGCCGTTCGATAGCCGTTCGATAGCCGTTCAATATCCGTTCAATAGCCGTTCAATATCCGTTCAATAGCCGTTCGATAGTGATTTACATATTATAATAATATATTATTCATATTTAAAAGACTTTAAATAGTTGTCTGTGGAAACATGCTAACTTTTGTTTTCTTATCATGTGCTGAGAGTAAGCGTTCTTCGTAAGTGATTCATCCCCTACTCTAAAATGTTCGAGACAATGTCTATCCCGTTGTGTCCGTCATAAAGTGTCCGACAGTCTCACAAATTAAAAGTTTCTTAAGTGTCTAAGTGAAAATATTCAAAATGCCGTCACTAATAAACTTGGTATTGCAACGGGGTCGATGGAACGCGGCATGGTGGGCGGAGGATCTTGCAATGGGGCTGTTGAGAGCCCTGTTGAATCTCGTAGTATTTCAAAGAGTAAGTAATATTTGTTTTACATTAAAATTATGTTTTATATTAAAATTATGTTTCATAATATATTAATTATTTATAATATATATTATAATTTGATTTAATTTAATTTATAGTACGACTTTACTCGTGAGATCCGGATTCCCGGTTTCATTAACATAGAACATCGACAAGATGTGCGAATGTTGCGGCGGCAAGAGCGCTATTTCCGCGAGGATGTGTGGGAGCATAACGGCCCCGACGGCCTCTATTTGGCGTTAAGACGTCTCTTCGGGCTCGAGCCCTACGAGGAAGACGTACGTGGAAGAACCGTGGGACGAGCCTCCGAGCAAGAGGTCGAAAAATTAATTGTAAGTATCTATTTTTTAAAAATTTATATTAGATTTATAAAAATTAAATTCTTATACTAATAAGGCTTGTATTTTTTCTGTTTCAGATGGAGCGCCGCATTATTATTATTATCATTATTATTTTTATTATTATTTTATTATTTTTATTTTTATATTTTTATATTTTACATATATATATATATATATTTTTTTTAAACACACATACACACACACACACACACACACACACACAATTATATTATATACACAATTTTTGAATAAATATTATTATTATTATTATATAAAAAAAAATGTTGATTATTTCTGAGCCTCTTTCTCCCACGTCCATGCATGCCACGCGCTGTCTCTCTCTCTCTCCCACATGCATGCGAACGTCATCCTTTTCCCACGCCAATGCGGACGCTATCCTTTTCCTACACGCGTGCATGCCTCGCGCTATCTCTCTCACACCGCCTTGCGATCGCCGTATCATCCGCGTGCATGCTTCGCGCTATCTCTCTCTCTCTCTCTCTCTCTCTCCCAAGTGCATGCCTCGCGCTATCTCTCTCTCTCTCTCTCTCTCTCTCTCTCCAACGTGCATGCAAACGCTATCCTTGTCTTACGCTCATATGGACGCCTCGCGCTATCCTTCTCCCACGCCTCCTCGCGGCATCGCGTTCCCTCTTCCTCGCGGGTCCCTCGCCTATCAGTTTCGCTGCGATCCCCCTCTTCCCCGCGGGTCCCTCGCCTATCGGTTAGGACGCGGTCCCCCTCCCCCTCTCCGCGGACCCCTTGCCCATCGGTTAGGACGCGGTCCCCCGACCCCCTCTCCGCGGACCCCTCGCCCATCGGTTAGGACGCGATTCCCCCGCGTGACGTCATACCCCCCCGCGCCGGTTTCCCCTCGCCAATCACCCCCCCTCAGGACCTGGTTTAGAACCCGCATAGCTATACTACCGGCGATCTATTCGTATATAAATAAAAAGATCTCGCCCTGCCTCGCGCGAGTGTACCGCGCACGCGCGCGGTGAGAGGAATGCGCTTCGTGCGGCAGCCGATCGCGATAAGGGTGACGAATCTCGATAGTAGGGCGCGACCGTCTGAGGAAGCGCGCAGACACGGTCGTCTATTGCCGAGCGCTATTCGCTGCCTCATTTGCGGTCCCTCTAATTGTGGTAAAACGAACGCGCTGATAAGTTTGTTGGAGAGCCCGCACGGTGTACGCTTCGAGAACGTTTCCGTTTACTCGAAGTCATTGCAGCAGCCTAAATATCAGTATTTAGAGAATTTATTGGCACCGATGGAAGATATAGGTTATTTCACATTTTCCGATAACTCTGACGTTATTTCGCCTAGCGAAGCGCTCCCGAATTCTATATTCGTATTCGACGACGTAGCGTGCGACAAACAGAATACTATTAGAGAGTACTTCGCTATGGGTCGATACTCGAATATCGATTGCTTCTATCTGTGCCAAACGTACGCTAAAATACCAAAGCATTTGATTCGAGATAACGCGAATCTGTTGATTCTTTTTAAGCAAGATGGCACTAATTTGCGTCACGCATACAATGATCACGTGAACACGGATATGCCGTATGAGAATTTTCACGCGCTATGCCGCGCGTGTTGGCGATATAGATATGGTTTCCTAGTGATTGATAAAGATAGCGCGCTTAGCGCCGGAAGATATAGGCGAGGATTTAACGATTTCGCCGTACCATAGAGCGATCAGTCGTCGCGAATACGTCGAACGCATCGATCGCTCTCCCTCCCGCGAGCGAGAAGGACTGATTTATTAATCACGATGGCTGCGACGGATATCGGTGAACGAGAGAAGACGGCGAAAGAGATCGCTAAGACGCGCGCATCGATTCGTAAAAAACACAGAGCGTTAAAGACCGGCAAAATGGAGAACGAGATCGCGATGGAGAGCCGTTTTAAGCCAATCGTCGACCCGCTGCGGCGCATCGCCGAGCGCGCCGAGCGAGACGAGATCGAGCGAGACGAGATTAAACGCGAAATGATAAAGCGAGACGCGATCGACGCTTCGCCTGTAACGACGAGCATCGAGGAAAAATGGATGGAGGAAGAGTTGACCCCCGCTTGGAAAAAACCTAAAGTGAAACGAATACGAGCGCGACGACGATTAGATGCCGTTTCTACTCCGTCAAACGTGTATCCTATCGAGAGAGATCCATTCGCGCGGGACGAAACTGAAGAGGAAACGTTCGAACCTGAGAATCTCGAGTCATCCTCAACGTTTGAAACGCCTGTTAAGCGAACCTCGCGAATTTCTCAAGATTACGAAATGCCGCACAGCCGGCTAGGACCGTTGGGAGGAAAATACTTGGGGGCTCTTCTCGGCGGAGAAGCGCCAAATGAGATCGATCACGTTTACGGAATGTACATGAGCGCGAAAGGCGCGATGCTTGGCAATAGGCGATTCAATATAGACGCGGATGACTCCATACTTATAGATGAAATTAAATACATCGGTACCCCCGGTTTATACGAATTAATCTTCATGAAAAATCCTGATAGTCTCACATATACGGAAAAGGATAAATTAACATACAAGAGTATATTGTTAACAACGACCGCCCATAAACGCGACTATGACGCTAAAAAATCTGTTTTAGGAAATAAAGGATACAAATACAAATTCGTTATCGCTCCGCTTATTCACGGCAGCAGCGCAAAAAAGATGGGTGCGGGTCGCGTACCGTCAACCATGCGAGTCACAAACGATAGAATCGATTACGTTCATTGGGACAATCCAAACGAATTAGTGGATCGTCTGCGATTGCTGAACGCTTCGCGTCGAGCTGACAACAACGCTCACGAAAACGAGATTCTATCGATAATCGAGGAGCTTCGCGAAACGGGAGCGATAGTATAAATCGAACCGTCGCATCGACGATCGCTGCAGTCGTGCGTGGAATTCGCGATGTCCGTGAGCAAATTCGGCACGCCTTTAAAAAACCGCGGCTATGACGTGAGAACCGGAAGACTACGTCCGGCTATCGAATCTCTGCGAAATTACGTGCGCGATAACGCGCTGTGTCTAAGCTCTTCCGTCGAATACGACGCGAGAGAGCGCAAGATATAGCGTCTGGCTAAGCCGGAGGAGGACGCCGACGCGACGAGCAAAAGCTACGTTGAAGGAATTACGTCGCAATTGAGAAAAGACGCGGACGAAGCAGGGAAAGGCGTCATTCTACTATTCACGAGACTCACCCAGCTCGATAACGCTCTGGGTAAACGAATAGACGCCGCGGAGAGTTTTGTTTCCAAGATCGAAGCGCGAGACGACGTTTTGAGTAAACGGATAGACGCTGTGGAAAATTCCGTTTCGAGAACAGAATCTAACGCTAATGCTCTAGGTAAACGAATCGATGCCTTAGATAAACGAATTAATGGTTTAAGCGATCAAATCGATGTCGCAAAAAAAAACAATATCGCTCAACGCTGCGGAGTCTTCGACGAAAAGCGCGAGCGATCGTAAAATACTGTTCAATCAGGGGAAAATAATACAGGAACCCAAAAATCGCGCGTCGCCGCGAATTCTGCGGCTGATTCTGCGGTGAAAATACAAGAATTAGAAAATTCAACATCGCGATTGAAAAGAGACGCGGACGAGCTATCGGGGAGAGTGACGAAACTAGCGAAGATTCGCGAGACCAGCGGCGACACTCGGAGCGGCGAGCCGCTCGAGAGAGAGATAGATCCCACCCAACGTTATCCTTGAGAGAAAGAGAAGAGAATTATGAGCGCCGAAAACAGAAAACTAATCGAGGAATTGCACGCGCCCGCGAGAAGAAACTTTCCGCGTCGTCGCGTCGCGATACGCGGTTACGACGACCTATGGCAGGCGGATGTGGTCGAGATGCGTCCTTACGCGAGACTTAACAAAGGCCACAACTACATACTCACCGTTATCGACGCATTAAGCAAATACGCTTGGGCTATACCGCTTAAAAGCAAGAGCGCGAACGAGGTTACACGAGCGTTATCTAAGATAGTGCGAGACTCTAAGCGGTGCCCGAAAAATCTGCAGACCGACAAAGGAAAAGAATTCTATAACGCTGAAGTGAGAAAATTCGTGGAAAAGTGCGAAGTGAATCATTACTCAACGTACTCGGTGATGAAAGCGTCGATCGTCGAACGATTTAATCGCACACTCAAAAATTCTATGTGGAAATATTTCACGCTAAGCGGAACGTATAAATGGATAGACGAATTACCTCGACTCGTCGAGGAATATAACGCGCGAAAACATCGCACTATAGGTATGAGACCCATCGACGTGACTCCAGCGATCGCCGATAAACTTTTAAATACGGTATACAGCAACGTAAAGATTGCGGCACCGGCAAGATTCAAAGTAGGCGATCCGGTACGCGTGAGTAAAGTCAAGACCATCTTTAAGAAAGGTTACACGCCAAATTGGTCGACCGAAGTGTTTAAGATCGTTAAAGTGCAGAAAACTAATCCCGTGACCTATGTACTCAAAGATTCGAGCGGAAATCCCATCGCCGGCGGATTTTACGAATACGAGTTACAACGCGTTGCTAATCCCGACGTACATTTCGTGGAAAAGGTGATACGCAAAAAGGGCGACGAGGTTTATGTGAAATGGCTGGGATTTGATGCAACGCACAATTCTTGGATACATAAAAATAATATATTATAAATATGTTAACAATAATACATAATAATATTTTACAAATATAAACAAAATTGTAAGCTTTATAAAATATACATATAATTTACAATAAATATACATATAATTTTTATTTACAATAAATATACGTAATTTTTTATTTACAATAAATATACATGATTTTTATTTATAACGGTATTTTGTAATGTCCCCACGGTAGCGTGTCAGTGGTTTCGGGTACGATATACCGCTTGTCATCGTACGGACTTAGAGCAATTTTTGTCTCGCGGATGGTGTATACTTCGTGTAATTTAGATCTTATACAAGACTGCTGACGCGTCATTTCAATCTCTTCGTTCAAACACCGCGTGTAATCGTCGAACGTTATCGTTCTCGCGACGACGTTACTCTTGACGCCTTTTACTTTTTTCGTATCCTTTTTACCATCTATTCGTAACGCGTACATTTTTGCCCTAAGCCCGACGAATTCGGTCATGATGGCGCCATTATTTTCATCCTTCATTAAACCCGGTATCTTTTTATTCGCGAGCGGTATACCGTACACATTGTCCACCGCATAATCGCTGGTATCGAATCTGTCGACGTTGCGCTTTATATTCTCATATACATCTTCACACTCGATGTGATATATGAGACTGTCGGTGTCGGTGTACATGACTTTACATTTCTCTCGATACATAGGTACCATATAATCGTGGTGAAACTCGTACAAACATGTCTTGGATATGTCGAGTATACACATACCCACGTAGATTGGTTTATTAAATTTCACCTCGAGATTGCGCAATTCAACGGCGATCAGATTCTCCGAAAACACGCTTCTACTATGAAAATTTGGTTTTGCGATCATCGCCTCTGCGCCATATCTTCCATCCCAATGTGTCACGAGCTTAATATTAACGTGATTGCGCACATTTTCCATCGTTTTGCCAAATACCGCATTATTCATTAATTTATATAAATTTTTTTCAAAATCATTTTTCGCGAGTGTTCGGAATTGTGTATTGAGTTCGATATAACTGCGAAGCCATGGAGATTGCGAAAACTGTAATATTCGATGTATTTTTGTAACTCGAAATCCGTGTCGCGTGCATTGCTGCAGGTTGCGGTAATGTATTACGTAACGCTTCTTATCATATAAAGTTGCGAGCAGCTTATCCTGCCGCTTACCAGGTGGTTTGTCGCGTGTCGGGCAAAACGGTAGGTCAGTGTGCGCATCGTGAACACGTTGCGGATACTCGAGATCGACTTCAAGGATGTAGCCTATAGGCGAATCGAGCGCGATCGATAATGTATCAAAATCGGATACGTCGTCGACCCATCGAAAATCTGCATAGGGCAAATGTTGACACATTGCCCATCCGTACAAATTATTTACATCAAAGTACGTGAGATATGATGAAGGTTTCGATGGATCGTACGATTCCATATACTTGTTATTAGCATGTGCGTATCTGTTGGAACATTGACTCAAAACACCGCGTATTCCGCGTTCGATGAATAAAACCATGTCGATATCCGTAAGCAATTCGAATGTAATATTCGTATGTTTCAACATGGCGTCCCACGTGTATCCGAGAAGAGTATAGTAATACGCGGGGTCGAGCCCATAACTTTTAATACAACTCTCGCGGAAATTTTCAAAAATGTCTGCTAATAACAATACATCAATTTTGAGATACAAGTCGCTATAATTCGCCCAGCGTTCGAATGGAGAACCGCTCCCACACGTTCTCGGCGTGCGCGTAATCGCTCTCGGATATTGTGTCACCGGTCAAGGAACTGTAAAATGATTCGCGCGGTGGTAAACACGTATCTTGCAACCTGTCGACGCAGTCAATATATTCGTACGGAAAGACGCCCTTCCGTGTTAATAAATTGAAATTGTCATTTGATAAATTTTGAAATTCAGATTTTAAAATTTTGAGTTTGTCTTTATTCAAGAATGATGCCAATTTATCGAGACTAGCTGTGAGAAATTTATACGAATCGATAAAACGCAATTTAATATGATTTTGTGATTTCTCTCCGCCAAGTTTAACATTTTTCGTAAACGATATATATTTTTCTTTTGTTATCGGAAGTATTTCAATTTCCCCTTCGAACGCTGTAGCTATTTCCTTTATAATAAAATGTGCGTCGTAACCGGATAAATTATGAAAAACTATTGGAATGCAAAAAGAATCTTTATAATTTAAATTGCAATTTGAATGCGCGGGACCTCTGTATCGCCCCGTCAGATGACAATGATCGCGTACGCGTGTATCGTCTTGTACAAATGGTTTCTCGCATATATGGCATTGTGTCGCGTTGTGAAATTTTTCACATTCATCAGATGTTAAATTTACCATGGGGACATTAGCTGATAAAATACTTTTTACACGCTGCGCTAAATTTTTTAGTTCTTCGACGAACCATGATATGCAATCGATATCGCGACGGGAATGATACGCGGATAACGAATCGTCGTACGAGCAATGTACATAATAAGCAATACTAAATACTTTATGATGTTGGTAATTTCTCTCTTCCTCCGTCTTCTCCAAAACACACTCCAAGTCGACGTACACGACGAAAGGAAGCCGCTCTTTCCGATTATAATTGTTGAACGTGAGCCACTTGTCCTTATCGCTCGGTAATCGGACAGCGCACTCGTTCATCTCTCGACGGTCCACCGTATGTGATTGCAATTTGTCGTCCGAGCCAAAATAGTGCAAACATCTGTAAAAGAAATAATTTTTATTTTTGTTCAATTATTTGTACAATGTATTTTTATTAAATATATACGTACCGATCGCAGATATGTATTTGGCTTTTATGTTTACTCAATTGCGAGCTCACGAGGCGGGATAGATTCTTGATCCATGCGAAATGTCCAACGTTGTTGTCTTCCACGTACAGCAAGTTGTCGTGTTTGTCTCTTTTCAGCTCACTTAGACGTATCGGGACAATTTTCTTTTCCTCGATACTATACACATTGATTGAAATATCGTTGGCAAGTTCGAATTTATTAATTTAATTCACAGTCACTGGAAACTCAATGTCCTGGAATTTCAGCACTGTTGTATAATGCGGGTACGAAGATTCCCGATCCACTTTCAATTTAGCTGGATGTAGAGCGGCGACCACAGACCACGCGAAACACGCATTGTCATTAGATTGCACGTTGATTACCGCTCTCTTCATCATTATCGCCCGCGGTAATTTTATATGACATCCCGCGCGCAAAGGATTATATTTATTTATATTTACAGTTAAATCGAGTATTCGCGACAATGCCCACCCGCTATCACGTTCTTGAAATTCTTCGAGCGAGGCAAGGGTGGGCTTGACAACGCGCCGCTCGTACCATTCGCGTAAAACGGTTGTGCGAAAGAGTTCATAGTTTCTGGTATTGATACTTTTATTTGCGCGTTTATCACCCGTCACAAATTCACCATTCAACACGGTATTAACTTTCACACTACAATGTTTTTTCAGCACGGTTTGCACGTGTTCGAGTACAATGTCTTTGACATCCTCGAAAAATTGACGAGGCTCGATATGATTATGATTTATAACCGCACCAGTTAATATGCGGCTCTCGAACGCCGTATCGATCTCTCGCCAAATCAGTTCATGTTGTCGCATGCTGCATCCTGCACCCGCGTGAACAAAACGCCTGCGTAATGAGTTCTTCAATCCCTCGAGTCGTGCGATTCGGGCAATCAGCGATTGTCGAATCCCGATCGATAATGGTGGACGTTTGATTCGACTTTGCTCTTCCGCCGATTCGATATATTCGTCGCATCGTTGCTCCCACGCAACGTACTCCTCTATCGAATTCACCCATGTAGATTGCTCGCGCAGATTTCGTTCGGCACTGTTTTCCGCCATATTTCCAAAATTTATGTCAATAATTTTGCTAACAAGACGCGCTTACTAGTAGCTCTTGTCTCGGAACTCTTGGCGAAAATACTGACAGGGTGTGCCTCTTTACCATGATTTTATATTCTATCTTGATGTCTCTTTCTATCATGTGTATCAACTAAATCTTTATTTCGCGGTTTGTCACGTACATTTTGACTAATGTCGATTATTGCATTTTTGTCGTCTAGAGATGATGTCATCTCAGCCAAGATGCATCGCGAAAGTTTCAAATTACATGCTGCTGTCCAAGTATGTTAGTGCAATTTAATCATGAGGATTATCCTTATATTTCACGATTTTGTCATGTTTTGACACGCGCGTTTGAATTCTGATATCTAGGATGATGTCATCGCGAAGCAGCCGCAATCGGCGCTTGAAAATTTTATATTACGTTGCATTTTTTGTGCATTCCGCTTCACGATTTTTGTCATGTTTTGACACGCGCGTTTGAATTCTGATATCTAGGATGATGTCATCGCGAAGCAGCCGCACATCGGCGCTTGAAAATTTTATATTACGTTGCATTTTTGTGCATTCCGCTTCACGATTTTTGTCATGTTTTGACACGCGCGTTTAAATTCTGATATCTTGGATGATGTCATCGCGAAGCAGCCGCACATCGGCGCTTGAAAATTTTATATTACGTTGCATTTTTGTGCATTCCGCTTCACGATTTTTGTCATGTTTTGACACGCGCGTTTGAATTCTGATATCTTGGATGATGTCATCGCGAAGCAGCCGCACATCGGCGCTTGAAAATTTTATATTACGTTGCATTTTTGTGCATTCCGCTAAATCTCACACCTGGGGGTGATGTCATCGCGAATCAGCCGTACATCGGCGCTTGAATGGAAAAATTGAAAAAATATCGCGTCGGCAATAATCCCCACCACATTGCAATTTTGCAACGCTAATACATATTTTAAATATGTTTAATAGGTTCAGTATTGCATCGGCCGCTTGTGTGAAAGGTTCATATAAAATGTATCCTACTGAAGGAAGCCTCATGAATTATTACGTTCCGATTCAAGATGCTGATGAAACTTCACCGTGTAAGAAGAAGAAATGTAACAAGTAAGTTTTAATTAACTTAAAGAATTTTTATACTTTTTAAATATTTTTTACACCTTTTAAATATTTATATAAATAATATTTTTTACTCCCTAGCATTTCATCCGAGCCTCGTCGTGCGGTTCGTATACTTGGAAGACGATACGCCTTAACCCCGACGTCATACAAATATTTGGACATTGGAATAAACGTTGGAGCTGTATCTTGCGTGGAATTGGTTCTCGGCGATAATCGGGGCAATCAAATAATATTGCCTTTTGAAACGTGGAAATCGCTCATGCAGAAACGTGGGGACATTGAACGGCTTCTACAATCGACTGAAATCCCATTGCGGGTCCGAGATTTGACATTCGAAGTGGTTAAAATATCTAATTCGAATATTATAAAAATAGGATTATCCAATAATTCTTTATATATGAAATCGCCGACTCTATTCTATTTATCAGATTTTGAAAAATGCATAGATCATATGTATTACTGGCTATGCGAAAATACGCATATTGTTAATGAAAAATTCAAACAATTTGTAACTGTTTTACAACAGAATAATATCGCTAATGTATGCGACGCTGCAAAAGCGATACGTGAAAGTGATATGTTTAACGGCGAATCGCTCATAGATTGCGAGTTATTGACATGTGCTGTAAATGATATTCTTCACGATGCTTGTAATAATTAAGTTATTTTACTATTTATCTGTGAATTTAATTATTTAACCCATCCTTTATGTATGAATAAAAACTGTGTAATAGATATGTACAGTCTGCAAAACTTAAATCTTTCTCTCGACATACTCTGCTTAAGATGTAGAAAAGTGATGAGGTAGATGAGATGTGATACTCCAGTTAGAAGGAGACAAAAGAACCATAGAAACGGTGAATATAAAAAGTATTTTTTGTGCAATAATTAAGAGAGAGAAATACATTTCTCAATAAATTCTATCTCGCGCTGTCTCTCTCTCTCCCACATGCATGCGAACGTCATCCTTGTCCTACGCTCATATGGACGCCTCGCGCTATCTCTCTCTCTCTCCAGCGTGCATGCAAACGCTATCCTTGTCTTACGCTCATATGGACGCCTCGCGCTATCCTTCTCCCACGCCTCCTCGCGGCATCGCGTTCCCTCTTCCTCGCGGTCCCTCGCCTGTCAGTTTCGCCGCGATCCCCCTCTTCCCCGCGGGTCCCTCACCTATCGGTTTCGTCGCGGGTCCCCCTCCCCCTCTCCGCGGACCCCTCACCTACCGGTTAGGTTAGCGGGTCCCTTGCCTATCGGTTAGGACGCGGTCCCCCTCCCCCTCTCCGCGGACCCCTCGCCCATCGGTTAGGACGCGGTCCCCCTCCCCCCTCTCCGCGGACCCCTCGCCCATCGGTTAGGACGCGATTCCCCCGCGTGACGTCATACCCCCCCGCGCCGGTTTCCCCTCGCCCCTCACCCCCCCTCAGAGGACCTGGGTTAGAACCCGCATAGCTATACTACTATCGCCGTCGATCGCGCAGTAGCGAATCGCGCGCGGTGAATCGAGATGTTTATTTTATTAATAGACGGTGACGATATTCTCAATTTCACCACCGATCAATTGCGGTTTATCCCGAAAGTAATTTTACTAAAACACTTCGGTCGCTATGTGGAACGATTGTGGGAGAAACTACCCGAACATATAAGATTGGATCCGGAGGTGCGGCGCTACCGTCGATGCCTGGAGCATTACAATCGTCCCTGGCAACGAACACACATTGACGGCCCGGCGCCGCTCGTTAAAGATTGCAGCGAATGCAATTCGCGAAGCAGCGGTACGGTGTAATCGGTGATATCAGCGGCGCCGGCTTATTGAATAGAGCGATAAACGTGCTCTCCTTCGAATTACATATACCCGGATATCAATTTTGTGGGCCAGGTACTCGTCTCGCGAAATGCGATTAGCGCGAGGCGATCGAGGCATCAATCCTCTGGACGCGGCCTGCCGCGAGCACGATATCGCGTACTCGCGGAGCGGCGAGCTCACCGATTGACACACCGCTGACCGCGCGCTCGCTGAGAGAGCGCGCGAGCGCGTCGCGGCTAAAGACTCGACTCTCGGCGAGAGAGCCGCCGAGACGGCTGTATGGATAGCTATGAAATCGAAAACAAAACTTGGTATGGGCGCGACGAGAATCAAGAGAAAGAAGAGCAAAAGGAGGACGACCGCTACGAGGAAAAGAACGCTTCCGATAGCGAAACGCGGCTGCTTCTTGCCCCTGCTGCCGTTATTGGGAGCTCTCGGTTCTATGGCTGGAGGAGCGGCGGAATCGCGAAAGCGGTGCACGATCGCAAACCGGCGCGACGACAGTTGAGGAATTGCAGCGTCACGATCGCGCAATGGAGGGTCGTGGTTTATACCTCGCACCGTACAAGCGCGGAAGTGGCGCGTCCATGACGAGAAGAAGAGGAAGAGCTGAAAAAAAACTTCGCGTAAACAGACGCTAGGAATTCTCCCATCCGTCGGAGCAACGACGAACGAACAGTTAAATCGCGCGGCGATACTCTCGCGCGTGCCTCACTTTAGAGGCGTGTTTATGCGCGACGTGCTTCCATCGCGGTCGCGCCGCGATGAGAGCGGCATCGTGAATTTAGACGACGCATCCGGCCCGGGTACTCATTGGGTGGCATATGCGAAAAAAGGGGCGACGCGATCTATTTACGACGGTTTCGGCAATCTTCGTCCTCCGCGAGAACTCGCGCGTTATCTCGGGCGCGATGCTAATATTCGATACAATCGTCGCTCCGAGCAAACGCGCGATCAGAATATCTGTGGACAATTGAGTCTTCGATTTCTCCGGGGGGTCGATTGGAGGAATCGCGCGTCATAATATCAACCGTCGCTCGTCGATCGAGCGCAGTTCGATTACTCTCGTCAATCATGTCGCTAACTCTTACTCTTCCGGACGAAGCAGCATTCTCGCGGCGAGTTACTTTCCGCCTCTGGATTTAAACGACGATGATTACGAGTTAGGTTTAACAAATTTCGAGACTTATAACACGATACCGAATGTAAATTCCACGAATAATAAATTTTACTTTGACGACAACGACGAGGTTATCGCGATTCCAGTGGGATCTTACGAGTTAAGCGCTAATAACGCGTATCTAAGAGCCGCGATTATCGCAAACGACGAGTGAGAGAGGAGAGACGAGAGCGCAAAAACGAGGAATTGGAAACGAGCGATGACGATTATATATACAGTGTCGACGACGACTATTTCGAAGACTATGACAACGGTGATAAGAGTGAAAATTCTATAACGCTTCGCGGTAATGAAACACTATGAGAAGCGAGATTAAGTGCGCGTATCGAGTAAATTACACAAAACCTGATAACATTGGTTCGCTACTGGGTTCTCGTCTCGCGTGTTACAATCGAATAAATGGTACGCGTCTGATAAGCCGATAAATATTATGGCTATTAATCTCATTAGAGTAGAGTGTAATGTCACGACAGGAGCGTATCACAATGACAAATCTGCGCATACTATACACGAGTTCGCGCCTAATGTTCCACCGGATATAAAGTGTCGGAGATCCCAGCGCAGATCATTTACCTCCCGATCATCGCGCGGACCATTACTGATATAAATGTGCGTGTCGTGGATCAGAACGGAAGATTAATCGATTTTCGCGGCGAGGAGATCACAGTTCGTCTGCACGTGCGGCGAAGACGATAGAGAGGTGCGCGATGCTCGTAGTGAACGGATCGAATGCGAGAAACGCCCCATCGTCGCTATCGCGTCGCCCCTAGACGCGAAAAAGAGAAAGAAAAAGGAGGAAGGTTAACCACCGCTAACGCGGCTTTCCTGCGCTCTTTGGGTTTCGTCGTGCCAAGAACCGTTTCTCCGTAAAAGTGAAATGTGCGACATTCTAAGCATCGGCGGGGAGCCGATCTTCGACGATCGTATCGTCAAGATTGAAACTCACACATACAATCCTTACGCTAATACTATGTTTGGGAATAGCGACGAGATACGAATTCCTATACAACAGCAAGATCTGTACACATTACCATGTGATAGTTTTCTCTACATAGAAGGTAGACTCGAGTCCAAAGAGTCGCCGAGTGCGCAAGAGGGAACTGCGTCGGTGACGAGGCTAGTGAACAATTGCGCGGCGTTTATGTTCGAGGAGATTCGCTACGAACTCGACGGTGTGGAAATCGATCGAAGCAGAAATGTTGGGATAACTAGCACGATTAAGAATTACGCGTTGCTGTCAGTCGAAAAAAGCAAGATATTAAAGAACGCCGGATGGGATTTATCAGCGGCAACTCATTCGTCGATCAACGATTTCAACTTTTGCGTACCTCTCAGCGTGTTATTAGGTTTTTGTGAAGATTACAAGCGTGTCGTGATCAACGCGCGACACGAACTTATTCTAATACGAGCGCGTAATGATAACAATTATATATCATATCGCGCGAAACGCAAGAGCCTAAAATCATTTTATTAAAGATACAGTGGCGAATGCCACATATATGTGTTAACGATATTAATATAATATTAAGGTTAATTGCGCACATTGGATAGCGGACGATATCTGAGCGTCGCTTTTCGCTCGTGGATCTCTACGAGTTTCCGCTTCTAGAGCACGACTAAACATTCGTGGGCTGTCAAAGCGGCGACGCAACTCGAAAAACCGCAATACGTTATCTTCGCGCTACAGTCCGGAAAGAAGAACGTTCTATCCGAGAGCCTTCCCTATTCGACGATTGCAAACTAACTAATGTCAAATTGTATCTTAATTCCGATTTTTATCCTTACGATGATATGAATTTAGATTTCGATAAGCGCAAAGTCGCAGTGCTATACGATATGTACTCAAAATTTCGAAGAAAACGTATTACGGATGGGACAATGACGAAGCGCTCTTAAATCTGAATAAATTTTTAGTGTATGGCCTGCTCGTAGTCATCGATTGTTCACGACAAAATCGATTAAAAGCGCCACCGTGGACGTTCGCATGGAGTTCGATTGCAAGGAGAATATTCCCTCTAATACCATAGCTTACTGTCTTATCATTCATGATCGAGTAGTGGAGTACAATCCGCTCACCAACGTTGTGCGCAGAATCGTATAAGCGCGATGATATTAAAAATATGAAGAGAGAATAATAGAGGCGCACACTTCGAGTACCGCTAATAACGGCGATGGACGCACCGATCTTCGTCGATCTTCAAGGTTTCGTAGTTAATGAGAAATTCGTCGCGAAAGAAGTAGCCGTGTTAAGAAATGGCGCGGAATTGACGCATCACATCTTTCGCCCACCGATGTCTTGGGATCTGCTAACGAGAGCGGAACAATCTCGAGCATGTTGGTTGACATCTAATCATCATCAATTAAAGTGGAATGACGGACACGTGAATTACGGGTCGATGAAAAGACTCATTCGGGACGCCGTATGTCGAGAATCTAGCCCCGATTCAGCGATAAGAATCTACGTTAAAGGTCACGAGAAGAATAAAATGGCTAATCGAGATCTTAGGAAACGTTGCCGACGATCGCGATGTTGTCGTCTCCGTCGAGACTATCGACGCGAGGATATCAAACGTTTAGAAACTCTAAACGCTTCGCGGGCCTTTCGCTGCGGATATCACGCGAAGAATTGCGCGTTAGAGAACGCTTGTAAATTGCACGATTGGTGGTTCGAACGACGCGATCATTTGCGTAATATGTGCGATTGATTCTATATTATATTACTTTATATCTACTCGTTTGTATTATAAATTATATCGAATTATTTGTATATTATGCATCATCATATATTATATAACATATCGAGTCACTTATTTAATCTATAAATTTAATTATATTTTAAGCTTTATCAAGCGACGCGGTAGCGTCGCGACGCCAAGTATATATAAAAATTCGTTCCAGCGTGTCAACGGTTTGCCTATGTACAGGGGCTGCGACGCTACCAAGTAGCTTATCCGGAATTTTTAGGTCTAATAAACTTTCGATTAAAATTCCTCAGGAAC
>WHNR01000406.1:0-38821 GCA_009859135.1 Formica selysi
ATCTTAGCTCTGTTGCCGAGAGAGCGTTGTTCCTCAATTTCCTTGATGTGTTATGAAAATTTTCGGCAAATCTCGCTTACAGGCACGTAACTAAGTCGTTCCGAACGAAGGAAACTTGCGTACATAGCGATCTTAGCTCTGTGTGCCGAGAAGCGTTGTTCCTCAATTTCCTTGATGTGTTATGAAAATTTTCGGCAAATCTCGCTTACAGGCACGTAACTAAGTCGTTCCGAACGAAGGAAACTTGCGTACATAGCGATCTTAGCTCTGTGTGCCGAGAAGCGTTGTTCCTCATTTCCTTGATGTGTTATGAAAATTTTCGGCAAATCTCGCTTACAGGCACGTAACTAAGTCGTTCCGAACGAAGGAAACTTGCGTACATAGCGATCTTAGCTCTGTGTGCCGAGAAGCGTTGTTCCTCAATTTCCTTGATGTGTTATGAAACTTTCGGTATATCTCACTTACAGGTACGTAACTAAGTCGTTCCGAACGAAGGAAACTTGCGTACATAGCGATCTTAGCTCTGTGTGCCGAGAAGCGTTGTTCCTCAATTTCCTTGATGTGTTATGAAAATTTCGGAAATCTCGCTTACAGGACGTAACTAAGTCGTTCCGAACGAAGGAAACTTGCGTACATAGCGATCTTAGCTCTGTGTGCCGAGAAGCGTTGTTCCTCAATTTCCTTGATGTGTTATGAAATTTCGGCAAATCTCGCTTACAGGCACGTAACTAAGTCGTTCCGAACGAAGGAAACTTGCGTACATAGCGATCTTAGCTCTGTGTGCCGAGAAGCGTTGTTCCTCAATTTCCTTGATGTGTTATGAAAACTTTCGGTATATCTCACTTACAGGCACGTAACTAAGTCGTTCCGAACGAAGGAAACTTGCGTACATAGCGATCTTAGCTCTGTGTGCCGAGAAGCGTTGTTCCTCAATTTCCTTGATGTGTTATGAAAATTTTCGGTATATCTCACTTACAGGTACGTAACTAAGTCGTTCCGAACGAAGGAAACTTGCGTACATAGCGATCTTAGCTCTGTGTGCCGAGAAGCGTTGTTCCTCAATTTCCTTGATGTGTTATGAAAACTTTCGGTAATCTCACTTACAGGTACGTAACTAAGTCGTTCCGAACGAAGGAAACTTGCGTACATAGCGATCTTAGCTCTGTGTGCCGAGAAGCGTTGTTCCTCATTTCTTGATGTGTTATGAAATTTCGGTAATCTCACTTACAGGTACGTAACTAAGTCGTTCCGAACGAAGGAAACTTGCGTACATAGCGATCTTAGCTCTGTGTGCCGAGAAGCGTTGTTCCTCAATTTCCTTGATGTGTTATGAAAACTTTCGGTATATCTCACTTACAGGTACGTAACTAAGTCGTTCCGAACGAAGGAAACTTGCGTACATAGCGATCTTAGCTCTGTGTGCCGAGAAGCGTTGTTCCTCAATTTCCTTGATGTGTTATGAAAATTTTCGGCAAATCTCGCTTACAGGCACGTAACTAAGTCGTTCCGAACGAAGGAAACTTGCGTACATAGCGATCTTAGCTCTGTGTGCCGAGAAGCGTTGTTCCTCAATTTCCTTGATGTGTTATGAAAACTTTCGGTATATCTCACTTACAGGTACGTAACTAAGTCGTTCCGAACGAAGGAAACTTGCGTACATAGCGATCTTAGCTCTGTGTGCCGAGAAGCGTTGTTCCTCAATTTCCTTGATGTGTTATGAAAATTTTCGGCAAATCTCGCTTACAGGCACGTAACTAAGTCGTTCCGAACGAAGGAAACTTGCGTACATAGCGATCTTAGCTCTGTGTGCCGAGAAGCGTTGTTCCTCAATTTCCTTGATGTGTTATGAAAACTTTCGGCAAATCTCGCTTACAGGTACGTAACTAAGTCGTTCCGAACGAAGGAAACTTGCGTACATAGCGATCTTAGCTCTGTGTGCCGAGAAGCGTTGTTCCTCATTTCCTTGATGTGTTATGAAAATTTTCGGCAAATCTCGCTTACAGGCACGTAACTAAGTCGTTCCGAACGAAGGAAACTTGCGTACATAGCGATCTTAGCTCTGTGTGCCGAGAAGCGTTGTTCCTCAATTTCCTTGATGTGTTATGAAAACTTTCGGTATATCTCACTTACAGGTACGTAACTAAGTCGTTCCGAACGAAGGAAACTTGCGTACATAGCGATCTTAGCTCTGTGTGCCGAGAAGCGTTGTTCCTCAATTTCCTTGATGTGTTATGAAAATTTTCGGCAAATCTCGCTTACAGGCACGTAACTAAGTCGTTCCGAACGAAGGAAACTTGCGTACATAGCGATCTTAGCTCTGTGTGCCGAGAAGCGTTGTTCCTCAATTTCCTTGATGTGTTATGAAAACTTTCGGTATATCTCACTTACAGGTACGTAACTAAGTCGTTCCGAACGAAGGAAACTTGCGTACATAGCGATCTTAGCTCTGTGTGCCGAGAAGCGTTGTTCCTCATTTCCTTGATGTGTTATGAAAATTTTCGGTAAATCTCACTTACAGGTACGTAACTAAGTCGTTCCGAACGAAGGAAACTTGCGTACATAGCGATCTTAGCTCTGTGTGCCGAGAAGCGTTGTTCCTCAATTTCCTTGATGTGTTATGAAAATTTTCGGCAAATCTCGCTTACAGGCACGTAACTAAGTCGTTCCGAACGAAGGAAACTTGCGTACATAGCGATCTTAGCTCTGTGTGCCGAGAAGCGTTGTTCCTCAATTTCCTTGATGTGTTATGAAAACTTTCGGAATATCTCACTTACAGGTACGTAACTAAGTCGTTCCGAACGAAGGAAACTTGCGTACATAGCGATCTTAGCTCTGTGTGCCGAGAAGCGTTGTTCCTCATTTCCTTGATGTGTTATGAAAATTTTCGGCAAATCTCGCTTACAGGCACGTAACTAAGTCGTTCCGAACGAAGGAAACTTGCGTACATAGCGATCTTAGCTCTGTGTGCCGAGAAGCGTTGTTCCTCAATTTCCTTGATGTGTTATGAAAATTTTCGGCAAATCTCGCTTACAGGCACGTAACTAAGTCGTTCCGAACGAAGGAAACTTGCGTACATAGCGATCTTAGCTCTGTGTGCCGAGAAGCGTTGTTCCTCAATTTCCTTGATGTGTTATGAAAACTTTCGGCTATATCTCGCTTACAGGTACGTAACTAAGTCGTTCCGAACGAAGGAAACTTGCGTACATAGCGATCTTAGCTCTGTGTGCCGAGAAGCGTTGTTCCTCTATTTCCTTGATGTGTTATGAAAATTTTCGGCAAATCTCGCTTACAGGCACGTAACTAAGTCGTTCCGAACGAAGGAAACTTGCGTACATAGCGATCTTAGCTCTGTGTGCCGAGAAGCGTTGTTCCTCAATTTCCTTGATGTGTTATGAAATTTTCGGCAAATCTCGCTTACAGGCACGTAACTAAGTCGTTCCGAACGAAGGAAACTTGCGTACATAGCGATCTTAGCTCTGTGTGCCGAGAAGCGTTGTTCCTCAATTTCCTTGATGTGTTATGAAAATTTTCGGCAAATCTCGCTTACAGGCACGTAACTAAGTCGTTCCGAACGAAGGAAACTTGCGTACATAGCGCTCTTAGCTCTGTGTGCGAGAAGCGTTGTTCCTCCATTTCCTTGATGTGTTATGAAAACTTTCGGCAAATCTCGCTTACAGGCACGTAACTAAGTCGTTCCGAACGAAGGAAACTTGCGTACACTTCCATCTTAGCTTTGTAAGCCGAGAAGCGTTGTTCCTCAATTTTCTTGATGTGTTATGAAAACTTTCGGTATATCTCACTTACAGGTACGTAACTAAGTCGTTCCGAACAAAGGAAACTTGCGTACATAGCGATCTTAGCTCTGTGTGCCGAGAAGCGTTGTTCCTCAATTTCCTTGATGTGTTATGAAATTTTCGGCATATCTCGCTTAAAGGCACGTAATAAGTCGTTCCGAACGAAGGAAACTTGCGTACATAGCGATCTTAGCTCTGTGTGCCGAGAAGCGTTGTTCCTCAATTTCCTTGATGTGTTATGAAAACTTTCGGTATATCTCACTTACAGGTACGTAACTAAGTCGTTCCGAACGAAGGAAATTGCGTACATAGCGATCTTAGCTCTGTGTGCCGAGAAGCGTTGTTCCTCATTTCTTGATGTGTTATGAAAATTTTCGGCAAATCTCGCTTACAGGCACGTAACTAAGTCGTTCCGAACGAAGGAAACTTGCGTACATAGCGCTCTTATCTCTATGATCGAGAAGCGTTGTTCCCCTATTTCCTTGATGTGTTATGAAAACTTTCGGCAAATCTCGCTTACAGGCACGTAACTAAGTCGTTCCGAACGAAGGAAACTTGCGTACACTTCCATCTTAGCTTTGTAAGCCGAGAAGCGTTGTTTCCTCAATTTTCTTGATGTGTTATGAAAACTTTCGGTATATCTCACTTACAGGTACGTAACTAAGTCGTTCCGAACAAAGGAAACTTGCGTACATAGCGATCTTAGCTCTGTGTGCCGAGAAGCGTTGTTCCTCAATTTCCTTGATGTGTTATGCAAATTTTCGGCATATCTCGCTTAAAGGCACGAATAAGTCGTTCCGAACGAAGGAAACTTGCGTACATAGCGATCTTAGCTCTGTGTGCCGAGAAGCGTTGTTCCTCAATTCCTTGATGTGTTATGAAAACTTTCGGTATATCTCACTTACAGGTACGTAACTAAGTCGTTCCGAACGAAGGAAATTGCGTACATAGCGATCTTAGCTCTGTGTGCCGAGAAGCGTTGTTCCTCTATTTCTTGATGTGTTATGAAAATTTTCGGCAAATCTCGCTTACAGGCACGTAACTAAGTCGTTCCGAACGAAGGAAACTGCGTACACTTCCATCTTAGCTTTGTAGCCGAGAAGCGTTGTTCCAATTTTCTTGATGTGTTATGAAAACTTTCGGTATATCTCACTTACAGGTACGTAACTAAGTCGTTCCGAACGAAGGAAACTTGCGTACATAGCGATCTTAGCTCTGTGTGCCGAGAAGCGTTGTTCCTCAATTTCCTTGATGTGTTATGAAAACTTTCGGTATATCTCACTTACAGGTACGTAATAAGTCGTTCCGAACGAAGGAAATTGCGTACATAGCGATCTTAGCTCTGTGTGCCGAGAAGCGTTGTTCCTCATTTCTTGATGTGTTATGAAAATTTTCGGCAAATCTCGCTTACAGGCACGTAACTAAGTCGTTCCGAACGAAGGAAACTTGCGTACACTTCCATCTTAGCTTTGTAAGCCGAAAGCCTTGTTCCTCAATTTCTTGATGTGTTATGAAACTTTCGGTATATCTCACTACAGGACGTAACTAAGTCGTTCCGAACGAAGGAAACTTGCGTACATAGCGATCTTAGCTCTGTAGCCGAGAAGCGTTGTTCCTCAATTTCCTTGATGTGTTATGAAAATTTTCGGCAATCTCGCTTACAGGCACGTAACTAAGTCGTTCCGAACGAAGGAAACTTGCGTACATAGCGATCTTAGCTCTGTGTGCCGAGAAGCGTTGTTCCTCAATTTCCTTGATGTGTTATGAAAATTTTCGGCAAATCTCACTTACAGGCACGTAACTAAGTCGTTCCGAACGAAGGAAACTGCGTACATATCGATCTTAGCTCTGTGTGCCGAGAAGCGTTGTTCCTCATTTCCTTGATGTGTTATGAAAATTTTCGGCAAATCTCGCTTACAGGCACGTAACTAAGTCGTTCCGAACGAAGGAAACTTGCGTACATAGCGATCTTAGCTCTGTGTGCCGAGAAGCGTTGTTCCTCAATTTCCTTGATGTGTTATGAAAACTTTCGGTATATCTCACTTACAGGTACGTAACTAAGTCGTTCCGAACGAAGGAAACTTGCGTACATATCGATCTTAGCTCTGTGTGCCGAGAAGCGTTGTTCCTCAATTTCCTTGATGTGTTATGAAAATTTTCGGCAAATCTCGCTTACAGGCACGTAACTAAGTCGTTCCGAACGAAGGAAACTTGCGTACATAGCGATCTAGCTCTGTGTGCCGAGAAGCGTTGTTCCTCAATTTCCTTGATGTGTTATGAAAATTTTCGGCAAATCTCGCTTACAGGCACGTAACTAAGTCGTTCCGAACGAAGGAAACTTGCGTACATAGCGATCTTAGCTCTGTGAGTCGAGAAGCGTTGTTCCTCATTTCCTTGATGTGTTATGAAAACTTTCGGCAAATCTCGCTTACAGGCACGTAACTAAGTCGTTCCGAACGAAGGAAACTTGCGTACACTTCCATCTTAGCTTTGTAACCGAGAAGCGTTGTTTCTCAATTTTCTTGATGTGTTATGAAAACTTTCGGTATATCTCACTTACAGGTACGTAACTAAGTCGTTCCGAACAAGGAAACTTGCGTACATAACGATCTTAGCTCTGTGTGCCGAGAAGCGTTGTTCCTCAATTTCCTTGATGTTTATGCAAATTTTCGGCATATCTCGCTTACAGGCACGTAACTAAGTCGTTCCGAACGAAGGAAACTTGCGTACATAGCGATTTTAGCTCTTGTGCCGAGAAGCGTTGTTCCTCAATTTCCTTGATGTGTTATGAAAACTTTCGGTATATCTCACTTACAGGTACGTAACTAAGTCGTTCCGAACGAAGGAAACTTGCGTACATAGCGATCTTAGCTCTGTGTGCCGAGAAGCGTTGTTCCTCAATTTCCTTGATGTGTTATGAAAACTTTCGGTATATCTCACTTACAGGTACGTAACTAAGTCGTTCCGAACGAAGGAAACTTGCGTACATAGCGATCTTAGCTTGTGTGCCGAGAAGCGTTGTTCCTCAATTTCCTTGATGTGTTATGAAAATTTTCGGCAAATCTCGCTTACAGGCACGTAACTAAGTCGTTCCGAACGAAGGAAACTTGCGTACATATCGATCTTAGCTCTGTGTGCCGAGAAGCGTTGTTCCTCAATTTCCTTGATGTGTTATGAAAACTTTCGCTATATCTCACTCACAGGTACGTAACTAAGTCGTTCCGAACGAAGGAAACTTGCGTACATAGCGATCTTAGCTCTGTGTGCCGAGAAGCGTTGTTCCTCTATTTCCTTGATGTGTTATGAAAATTTTCGGCAAATCTCGCTTACAGGCACGTAACTAAGTCGTTCCGAACGAAGGAAACTGCGTAACTTCCATCTTAGCTTTGTAAGCCGAGAAGCGTTGTTCCTCAATTTCTTGATGTGTTATGAAACTTTCGGTATATCTCACTCACAGGTACGTAACTAAGTCGTTCCGAACGAAGGAAACTTGCGTACATAGCGATCTTAGCTCTGTGTGCCGAGAAGCGTTGTTCCTCAATTTCCTTGATGTGTTATGAAATTTTCGGCAAATCTCGCTTACAGGCACGTAACTAAGTCGTCCGAACGAAGGAAACTTGCGTACATAGCGCTCTTATCTCTTGAGTCGAGAAGCGTTGTTCCTCCATTTCCTTGATGTGTTATGAAAACTTTCGGCAAATCTCGCTTACAGGCACGTAACTAAGTCGTTCCGAACGAAGGAAACTTGCGTACACTTCCATCTTAGCTTTGTAGCCGAGAAGCGTTGTTCCTCAATTTTCTTGATGTGTTATGAAAACTTTCGGTATATCTCACTTACAGGTACGTAACTAAGTCGTTCCGAACAAAGGAAACTTGCGTACATAGCGATCTTAGCTCTGTGTGCCGAGAAGCGTTGTTCCTCAATTTCCTTGATGTGTTATGAAATTTTCGGCATATCTCGCTTACAGGCACGTAACTAAGTCGTTCCGAACGAAGGAAACTTGCGTACATAGCGATCTTAGCTCTGTGTGCCGAGAAGCGTTGTTCCTCAATTTCCTTGATGTGTTATAAAATTTTCGGCAAATCTCGCTTACAGGCACGTAACTAAGTCGTTCCGAACGAAGGAAACTTGCGTACATTCCATTTAGCTTTGTAGCCGAGAAGCTTGTTCCTCAATTTTCTTGATGTGTTATGAAAACTTTCGGTATGTCTCACTCACAGGTACGTAACTAAGTCGTTCCGAACGAAGGAAACTTGCGTACATAGCGATCTTAGCTCTGTGTGCCGAGAAGCGTTGTTCCTCAATTTCCTTGATGTGTTATGAAAACTTTCGGTTTATCTCACTTACAGGTACGTAATTAAGTCGTTCCGAACGAAGGAAATTGCGTACATATCGATCTTAGCTCTGTGTGCCGAGAAGCGTTTTTCCTCAATTTCCTTGATGTGTTATGAAATTTTCGGCAAATCTGCTTACAGGCACGTAATAAGTCGTTCCGAACGAAGGAAACTGCGTACATATCGATCTTAGCTCTGTGTGCCGAGAAGCGTTGTTCCTCATTTCCTTGATGTGTTATGAAAATTTTCGGCAATCTCGCTTACAGGCACGTAACTAAGTCGTTCCGAACGAAGGAAACTGCGTACATAGCGATCTTAGCTTGTAAGCCGAGAAGCTTGTTCCTCAATTTTCTTGATGTGTTATGAAATCTTTCGGTATATCTCACTCACAGGTAAGTAACTAAGTCGTTCCGAACGAAGGAAACTTGCGTACATAGCGATCTTAGCTCTGTGTGCCGAGAAGCGTTGTTCCTCAATTTCCTTGATGTGTTATGAAAATTTTCGGCAAATCTCGCTTACAGGCACGTAACTAAGTCGTTCCGAACGAAGGAAACTTGCGTACACATCCATCTTAGCTTGTAAGCCGAGAAGCGTTGTTCCTCAATTTCCTTGATGTGTTATGAAAATTTCGGTATATCTCGCTTACAGGCACGTAACTAAGTCGTTCCGAACGAAGGAAACTTGCGTACATAGTGATCTTAGCTCTGTGTGCCGAGAAGCGTTGTACCTCAATTTCCTTGATGTGTTATGAAATCTTTCGGTATATCTCACTTACAGATACGTAACTAAGTCGTTCCGAACGAAGGAAACTTGCGTACATAGCGATCTTAGCTCTGTGTGCCGAGAAGCGTGGTTCCTCAATTTCCTTGATGTGTTATGAAAATTTTCGGCAAATCTCGCTTACAGGCACGTAACTAAGTCGTTCCGAACGAAGGAAACTTGCGTACATAGCGATCTTAGCTCTGTGTGCCGAGAAGCGTTGTTCCTCAATTTCCTTGATGTGTTATGAAAACTTTTGGTATATCTCACTTACAGGTACGTAACTAAGTCGTTCCGAACGAAGGAAACTTGCGTACATAGCGATCTTAGCTCTGTGTGCCGAGAAGCGTTGTTCCTCAATTTCCTTGATGTGTTATGAAAACTTTTGGTATATCTCACTTACAGGTACGTAACTAAGTCGTTCCGAACGAAGGAAACTTGCGTACACTTCCATCTTAGCTTTGTAGCCGAGAAGCGTTGTTCCTCAATTTCCTTGATGTGTTATGAAAACTTTCGGTATATCTCGCTTACAGGCACGTAACTAAGTCGTTCCGAACGAAGGAAACTTGCGTACATAGCGATCTTAGCTCTGTGTGCCGAGAAGCGTTGTTCCTCAATTTCCTTGATCTGTTATGAAATCTTTCGGTATATCTCACTTACAGGTACGTAACTAAGTCGTTCCGAACGAAGGAAACTGCGTACATAGCGATCTTAGCTCTGTGTGCCGAGAAGCGTTGTTCCTCAATTTCCTTGATGTGTTATGAAATTTTCGGCAAATCTCGCTTACAGGCACGTAACTAAGTCGTTCCGAACGAAGGAAACTTGCGTACATAGCGATCTTAGCTCTGTGTGCCGAGAAGCGTTGTTCCTCAATTTCCTTGATGTGTTATGAAAACTTTTGGTATATCTCACTTACAGGTACGTAACTAAGTCGTTCCGAACGAAGGAAACTTGCGTACATAGCGATCTTAGCTCTGTGTGCCGAGAAGCGTTGTTCCTCAATTTCCTTGATGTGTTATGAAAACTTTTGGTATATCTCACTTACAGGTACGTAACTAAGTCGTTCCGAACGAAGGAAACTTGCGTACATTCCATCTTAGCTTTGTAGCCGAGAAGCGTTGTTCCTCAATTTCCTTGATGTGTTATGAAAACTTTCGGTATATCTCGCTTACAGGCACGCAACTAAGTCGTTCCGAACGAAGGAAACTTGCGTACACTTCCATTTCAGCTTTGTAAGCCGATAAGCCTTGTTCCTCAATTTTCTTGATGTGTTATGAAAACTTTCGGTATGTCTCACTCACAGGTACGTAACTAAGTCGTTCCGAACGAAGGAAACTTGCGTACATAGCGATCTTAGCTCTGTGTGCCGAGAAGCGTTGTTCCTCAATTTCCTTGATGTGTTATGAAAACTTTCGGTTATCTCACTTACAGGTACGTAATAAGTCGTTCCGAACAAGGAAATTGCGTACATATCGATCTTAGCTCTGTGTGCCGAGAAGCGTTTTTCCTCAATTTCCTTGATGTGTTATGAAATTTTCGGCAAATCTCGCTTACAGGCACGTAAATAAGTCGTTCCGAACGAAGGAAACTGCGTACATATCGATCTTAGCTCTGTGTGCCGAGAAGCGTTGTTCCTCATTTCCTTGATGTGTTATAAAATTTTCGGCAAATCTCGCTTACAGGCACGTAACTAAGTCGTTCCGAACGAAGGAAACTTGCGTACATAGCGATCTTAGCTTGTAGCCGAGAAGCCTTGTTCCTCAATTTTCTTGATGTGTTATGAAAACTTTCGGTATGTCTCACTCACAGGTACGTAACTAAGTCGTTCCGAACAAAGGAAACTTGCGTACATAGCGATCTTAGTTCTGTGTGCCGAGAAGCGTTGTTCCTCAATTTCCTTGATGTGTTATGAAAACTTTCGGTTTATCTCACTTACAGGTACGTAATTAAGTCGTTCCGAACGAAGGAAATTGCGTACATATCGATCTTAGCTCTGTGTGCCGAGAAGCGTTGTTCCTCAATTTCCTTGATGTGTTATGAAAATTTTCGGCAAATCTCGCTTACAGGCACGTAACTAAGTCGTTCCGAACGAAGGAAACTTGCGTACATAGCGATCTCAGCTCTGTGTGCCGAGAAGCGTTGTTCCTCAATTTCCTTGATGTGTTATGAAATTTTCGGCAAATCTCGCTTACAGGCACGTAACTAAGTCGTTCCAACGAAGGAAACTTGCGTACACTTCCATCTTAGCTTTGTAAGCCGATAAGCCTTGTTCCTCAATTTCCTTGATGTGTTATGAGAACTTTCGGTATATCTCGCTTACAGGCACGTAACTAAGTCGTTCCGAACGAAGGAAACTTGTGTACATAGTGATCCTAGCTCTGTGTGCCGAGAAGCGTTGTACCTCAATTTCCTTGATCTGTTATGAAATCTTTCGGTATATCTCACTTACAGATACGTAACTAAGTCGTTCCGAACGAATGAAACTAGCGAGCATAGCGATCTTATCTCTGTGTGCCGAGAAGCGTTGTTCCTCAATTTTCTTGATGTGTTATGAAAACTTTCGGTATATCTCACTCACAGGTAAGTAACTAAGTCGTTCCGAACGAAGGAAACTTGCGTACATAGCGATCTTAGCTTTGTGTGCCGAGAAGCGTTGTTCCTCAATTTCCTTGATGTGTTATGAAAACTTTCGGTATATCTCACTCACAGGTAAGTAACTAAGTCGTTCCGAACGAAGGAAACTTGCGTACATAGCGATCTTAGCTCTGTGTGCCGAGAAGCGTTGTTCCTCAATTTCTTGATGTGTTATGAAAACTTTCGGTATATCTCAGTCACAGGTAAGTAACTAAGTCGTTCCGAACGAAGGAAACTTGCGTACATAGCGATCTTAGCTTGTGTGCCGAGAAGCGTTGTTCCTCAATTTCCTTGATGTGTTATGAAAATTTTCGGCAAATCTCGCTTACAGGCACGTAACAAAGTCGTTCCGAACGAAGGAAACTTGCGTACCTATCGATCTTAGCTCTGTGTGCCGAGAAGCGTTGTTCCTCAATTTTCTTGATGTGTTATGAAAACTTTCGGTATGTCTCACTCACAGGTACGTAACTAAGTCGTTCCGAACGAAGGAAACTTGCGTACATAGCGATCTTAGTTCTGTGTGCCGAGAAGCGTTGTTCCTCAATTTCCTTGATGTGTTATGAAAACTTTCGGTTATCTCACTTACAGGTACGTAATTAAGTCGTTCCGAACGAAGGAAACTTGCGTACATATCGATCTTAGCTCTGTGTGCCGAGAAGCGTTTTCCTCAATTTCCTTGATGTTTATGAAAATTTTCGGCAAATCTCGCTTACAGGCACGTAACTAAGTCGTTCCGAACGAAGGAAACTTGCGTACATAGCGATCTTAGCTCTGTGTGCCGAGAAGCGTTGTTCCTCAATTTCCTTGATGTGTTATGAAATTTTCGGCAAATCTCGCTTACAGGCACGTAACTAAGTCGTTCCAAACGAAGGAAACTTGCGTACACTTCCATCTTAGCTTTGTAAGCCGATAAGCCTTGTTCCTCAATTTCCTTGATGTGTTATGAAACTTTCGGTATATCTCGCTTACAGGCACGTAACTAAGTCGTTCCGAACGAAGGAAACTTGTGTACATAGTGATCCTAGCTCTGTGTGCCGAGAAGCGTTGTACCTCAATTTCCTTGATCTGTTATGAAATCTTTCGGTATATCTCACTTACAGATACGTAACTAAGTCGTTCCGAACGAATGAAACTAGCGACATAGCGATCTTATCTCTGTGTGCCGAGAAGCGTTGTTCCTCAATTTTCTTGATGTGTTATGAAAACTTTCGGTATATCTCACTCACAGGTAAGTAACTAAGTCGTTCCGAACGAAGGAAACTTGCGTACATAGCGATCTTAGCTTTGTGTGCCGAGAAGCGTTGTTCCTCAATTTCCTTGATGTGTTATGAAAACTTTCGGTATATCTCACTCACAGGTAAGTAACTAAGTCGTTCCGAACGAAGGAAACTTGCGTACATAGCGATCTTAGCTCTGTGTGCCGAGAAGCGTTGTTCCTCAATTTTCTTGATGTGTTATGAAAACTTTCGGTATATCTCAGTCACAGGTAAGTAACTAAGTCGTTCCGAACGAAGGAAACTTGCGTACATAGCGATCTTAGCTTTGTGTGCCGAGAAGCGTTGTTCCTCAATTTCCTTGATGTGTTATGAAAATTTTCGGCAAATCTCGCTTACAGGCACGTAACAAAGTCGTTCCGAACGAAGGAAACTTGCGTACCTATCGATCTTAGCTCTGTGTGCCGAGAAGCGTTGTTCCTCAATTTCCTTGATGTGTTATGAAAACTTTCGCTATATCTCGCTTACAGGTACGTAACTAAGTCGTTCCGAACGAAGGAAACCTGCGTACATAGCGATCTTAGCTCTGTGTGCCGAAAAGCGTTGTTCCTCAAATTCCTTGATGTGTTATGAAAACTTTCGGTATATCTCACTTACAGGTACGTAATTAAGTCGTTCCGAACGAAGGAAATTTGCGTACATAGCGATCTTAGCTCTGTGTGCCGAGAAGCGTTGTTCCTCTATTTCATGATGTGTTATGAAAATTTTCGGCAAATCTCGCTTACAGGCACGTAACTAAGTCGTTCCAAACGAAGGAAACTTGCGTACACTTCCATCTTAGCTTTGTAAGCCGATAAGCCTTGTTCCTCAATTTTCTTGATGTGTTATGAAAACTTTCGGTATATCTCACTCACAGGTAAGTAACTAAGTCGTTCCGAACGAAGGAAACTTGCGTACATAGCGATCTTAGCTCTGTGTGCCGAGAAGCGATGTTCCTCAATTTCCTTGATGTGTTATGAAAATTTTCAGCAAATCTCGCTTACAGGCACGTAACTAAGTCGTACCGAACGAAGGTAACCTGCGTACACTTTCATCTTAGCTTTGTAAGCCGAGAAGCGTTGTTCCTGAATTTTCTTGCTGGGTTATGAAAGCTTTTGGTATATCTCACTCACAGGTACGTAACTAAGTCGTTCCGAACGAAGGAAATTTGCGTACATAGCGATCTTAGCTCTGTGTGCCGAGAAGCGTTGTTCCTCAATTTCCTTGATGTGTTATGAAAACTTTTGGTATATCTCACTTACAGGTACGTAACTAAGTCGTTCCGAACGAAGGAAACTTGCGTACACTTCCATCTTACCTTTGTAAGCCGAGAAGCGTTGTTCCTCAATTTCCTTGATGTGTTATGAAAACTTTCGGTATATCTCGCTTACAGGCACGCAACTAAGTCGTTCCGAACGAAGGAAACTTGCGTACACTTCCATCTTAGCTTTGTAGCCGAGAAGCGTTGTTCTCAATTTCTTGATGTGTTATGAAATTTTCTGTATATCTCACTTACAGGTACGTAACTAAGTCGTCCGAACAAAGGAAACTTGCGTACATAGCGATCTTAGCTCTGTGTGCCGAGAAGCGTTGTTCCTCAATTTTCTTGATATGTTATGAAAACTTTCGGTATATCTCACTCACAGGTAAGTAACTAAGTCGTTCCGAACGAAGGAAACTTGCGTACATAGCGATCTTAGCTCTGTGTGCCGAGAAGCGTTGTTCCTCAATTTCCTTGATGTGTTATGAAAACTTTCGGTATATCTCACTCACAGGTAAGTAACTAAGTCGTTCCGAACGAAGGAAACTTGCGTACATAGCGATCTTAGCTTTGTGTGCCGAGAAGCGTTGTTCCTTAATTTCCTTGATGTGTTATGAAAATTTTCGGCAAATCTCGCTTACAGGCACGTAACAAAGTCGTTCCGAACGAAGGAAACTTGCGTACCTATCGATCTTAGCTCTGTGTGCCGAGAAGCGTTGTTCCTCAATTTCCTTGATGTGTTATGAAAACTTTCGCTATATCTCGCTTACAGGTACGTAACTAAGTCGTTCCGAACGAAGGAAACTTGCGTACATAGCGATCTTAGCTCTGTGTGCCGAGAAGCGTTGTTCCTCAATTTCCTTGATGTGTTATGAAAACTTTCGCTATATCTCGCTTACAGGTACGTAACTAAGTCGTTCCGAACGAAGGAAACTTGCGTACATAGCGATCTTAGCTCTGTGTGCCGAGAAGCGTTGTTCCTCAATTCCTTGATGTGTTATAAAACTTTCGGTATATCTCACTTACAGGTACGTAACTAAGTCGTTCCGAACGAAGGAAACTTGCGTACATAGCGATCTTAGCTCTGTGTGCCGAGAAGCGTTGTTCCTCTATTTCTTGATGTGTTATGAAAATTTTCGGCAAATCTCGCTTACAGGCACGTAACTAAGTCGTTCCGAACGAAGGAAACTTGCGTACACTTCCATCTTAGCTTTGTGCCGAAAGCGTTGTTCCTCAATTTCCTTGATGTGTTATGAAAACTTTCGGTATATCTCACTACAGGTACGTAACTAAGTCGTTCCGAACGAAGGAAACTTGCGTACACAGCGATCTTAGCTCTGTGTGCCGAGAAGCGTGTTCCTCAATTCCTTGATGTGTTATGAAAATTTTCGCAAATCTCGCTTACAGGCACGTAACTAAGTCGTTCCGAACGAAGGAACTGCGTACACTTCATCTTAGCTTTGTGCCGAGAAGCGTTGTTCCTCAATTTCCTTGACTGGTTATGAAACTTTCGGTATATCTCACTTACAGATACGTAACTAAGTCGTTCCGAACGAATGAAATTGCGTACATAGCGATCTTAGCTCTGTGTGCCGAGAAGCGTTGTTCCTCAATTTCCTTGATGTGTTATGAAAATTTTCGGCAAATCTCGCTTACAGGCACGTAACTAAGTCGTTCCGAACGAAGGAAACTTGCGTACCTTCCATCTTAGCTCTGTGTGCCGAGAAGCGTTGTTCCTCAATTTCCTTGATGTGTTATGAAACTTTCGGTATATCTCGCTTACAGGCACGTAACTAAGTCGTTCCGAACGAAGGAAACTTGCGTACATAGTGATCTTAGCTCTGTGTGCCGAGAAGCGTTGTACCTCAATTTCCTTGATCTGTTATGAAATCTTTCGGTATATCTCACTTACAGATACGTAACTAAGTCGTTCCGAACGAAGGAAACTAGCGTACATAGCGATCTTAGCTCTGTGTGCCGAGAAGCGTGTTCCTCAATTTCCTTGATGTGTTATGAAATTTTCGGCAAATCTCGCTTACAGGTACGTAACTAAGTCGTTCCGAACGAAGGAAACTTGCGTACATAGCGATCTTAGCTCTGTGTGCCGAGAAGCGTTGTTCCTCAATTTCCTTGATGTGTTATGAAAACTTTGGTATATCTCACTTACAGGTAAGTAACTAAGTCGTTCCGAACGAAGGAAACTTGCGTACATTCCATCTTAGCTTTGTGCCGAGAAGCGTTGTTCCTCAATTTCCTTGATGTGTTATGAAAACTTTCGGTATATCTCGCTTACAAGCACGCAACTAAGTCTTTCCGAACGAAGGAAACTTGCGTACACTTCCATCTTAGCTTTGTGCCGAGAAGCGTTGTTCCTCAATTTCTTGATGTGTTATGAAAACTTTCGGTATATCTCACTACAGGTAGTAACTAAGTCGTTCCGAACGAAGGAAACTTGCGTACATAGCGATCTTAGCTCTGTGTGCCGAGAAGCGA
This sequence comes from Formica selysi, assembly GCA_009859135.1. Taxonomy (NCBI): domain Eukaryota; kingdom Metazoa; phylum Arthropoda; class Insecta; order Hymenoptera; family Formicidae; genus Formica; species Formica selysi. The sequence goes on from WHNR01000406.1 coordinate 16,530, forward strand.
TGTTCCTCAATTTCCTTGATCTGTTAAGAAATCTTTCGGTATATCTCACTTACAGATACGTAACTAAGTCGTTCCGAACGAATGAAACTAGCGAACATAGCGATCCTAGCTCTGTGTGCCGAGAAGCGTTGTACCTCAATTTCCTTGATCTGTTATGATATCTTTCGGTATATCTCACTTACAGATACGTAACTAAGTCGTTCCGAACGAAGGAAACTTGCGTACCTATCGATCTTAGCTCTGTGTGCCGAGAAGCGTTGTTCCTCAATTTCCTTGATGTGTTATGAAAACTTTCGCTATATCTCGCTTACAGGTACGTAACTAAGTCGTTCCGAACGAAGGAAACTTGCGTACATAGCGATCTTAGCTCTGTGTGCCGAGAAGCGTGTTCCTCAATTTCCTTGATGTGTTATGAAAACTTTCGTATATCTCACTTACAGTACGTAACTAAGTCGTTCCGAACGAAGAAACTGCGTACATAGCGATCTAGCTCTGTGTGCCGAGAAGCGTTGTACCTCAATTTCCTTGATCTGTTATGATATCTTTCGGTATATCTCACTTACAGATACGTAACTAAGTCGTTCCGAACGAAGAAACTTGCGTACTATCGATCTTAGCTCTGTGTGCCGAGAAGCGTTGTTCCTCAATTTCCTTGATTGTTATGAATTTTCGGTATATCTCACTTACAGGCACGTAACTATGTCGTTCCGAACGAAGGAAACTTGCGTACATAGCGATCTTAGCTCTGTGTGCCGAGAAGCGTTGTACCTCAATTTCCTTGATGTGTTATGAAAACATTCGGTATATCTCACTTACAGGCACGTAACTAAGTCGTTCCGAACGAAGGAAACTTGCGTACATAGCGATCTTAGCTCTGTGTGCCGAGAAGCGTTGTTCCTCAATTTCCTTGAGGTGTTATGAAAATTTTCGGCAAATCTCGCTTACAGGCACGTAACTAAGTCGTCCCGAACGAAGGAAACTTGCGTACATAGCGATCTTAGCTTTGTAAGCCGAGAAACCTTGTTCCTCAATTTTCCTGATGTGTTATGAAAACTTTCGGTATGTCTCACTCACAGGTACGTAACTAAGGGCGGGGGATACAAGAAGAAGTTGAGTGGTTCTGGGGCGCGCTTCGCGATGCGTGCGATTTCGCGATGCCCCGGACCAACCTCCGCCCGCGGAGGGCGGCGTACTGGTGGTGCGAGGAGATCGCCGAACTTAGGCGGATCTCCATCGCGGCCAGACGCCGCTTCACCCGGTCTCGACGTCGTAATGACGCCGAGAGGACGGCGACCGCGTATGAGGGGTTCCGAGTCGCACGGAACACCCTCAGCGCAGCGATCAGAAGGGCCAAGGCCATGGGGTGGGATGAATTGCTCCACTCCCTAAACTCGGACCCATGGGGGCGCCCTTATAAGCTTGTATTGAACCAGCTGAGAGCGTGGGCGCCCCCTGTGACGGAATCCCTCGAGCCCCAAGTCCTCGACGAGGTCCTGGGGGCCCTCTTCCCGTTAGAGGGTCCCCCTTTCTCGAGCGGCGGCCGAGAGATCCCCGCCGCTCAATGGACCGAGGACCTGGAGGTGACGGGGGATGAAATGGCCGGGATAATACGGCGTCTGAGGATTCTGGGCAATAAAGCCCCGGGCCCTGACGGTATTCCCGGCCGGGTCTGGGTGATGGCCTTGGCCCACCTGTCCGAGCGCCTGAGGCAGCTGTTCAACAGCTGCCTCAGAGAAGGGTATTTCCCCCCAGCATGGGTGAGGGCCAGACTAGTCCTCATCCCAAAGGGGGGCAAGCCGGGAAACTCCCCTTCTGCGTACAGGCCTATATGCCTGCTGGACGAGGTGGGCAAGCTGCTGGAGCGCTTGCTAGTAGACCGCCTTGTCCGGCACCTGTCCCGGGAAGGTACGGATCTCCACCAGGATCAGTTTGGATCCCGCGAGGGAAGGTCGACAGTGGACGCGATCTTTCGCGTCAGGTCCCTCGCAGAGTCCATGATGGAGGACGGCAGGGTTGTTGTTGCGGTGTCCTTGGACATCCGCAACGCATTTAACACCCTGCCCTGGAATAGGGTGAGGGAGGCCGCTATTGATTTCGGCCTCCCCCCCTACCTGGTGGGGATCCTTGAAAGTTACTTCCGGGACAGGCAATTGGAGTACACGGATCACCGTGCACTCCTACGCAGGAGGGGTATGTACTGCGGGGTTCCACAGGGGTCAGTGTTGGGCCCCACACTGTGGAACCTTGCGTACAATAAGATCCTCGGCACTGCCCTCCCCCCCCGGCTGCAGTGTCGTCTGCTACGCGGACGACACCATTGTGCTGGCCGGGGGTGATAGCTGGGGGGAAGCAGCGAGAGCTGCCAACGTGGCGGTGGCGTGCGTCACTCGCGCAATCCGTGGCATGGGCCTGGAAGTAGCGCCTCAAAAGTCCGAGGCGCTCTTCCTTCACCGGGGGAGAGCACGGAGCCCCCCGGACTCGGCCTATGTCATGGTGGATGACACCTCCATCCGGGTGGGGACCCAGCTAAAGTATCTGGGTCTCCATCTGGATGATACCTGGAGCTTTAACGACCACTTCCGACGTCTGGCCCCCAGGGCGGAGGCGGTGGCACATTCCTTGAGCCGCCTCCTGCCTAATCTAGGGGGTCCGGACGGGAAGGTGCGTCGTCTATATGCGACGACCGTCCGCGCGGTGGCCCTCTACGGGTCACCGGTATGGGCGGACGCCCTGATGGCGAGCCGGCGCGGCAAGGTGCTGCTGCGCCGCATATTCCGGCGGGTGGCCATCAGGGTGATCCGCGGTTACCGGACGGTGTCGCACACGGCGGCCTCAATACTTGCGGGATTGCCGCCCATCGAGCTCTACGCCATGATGTATGCCGAGGTGTATAGGCGTACAAAGGAGCTCGGTGGGTTAGGCGTTGTCCTGATCCCGCGGGTCAGGGCTGCCGTGAGGCTCCAGGCTCGGCGGCGCATGCTGGAGGGATGGTTGGAGGATCTCTCCAACCCCCGAGATAACTCGGGGGCACGCGTCGTCGAGGCCGTTTGCCCCCGCCTAATCAAATGGGTGGAGAGGGCGAGCGGCGAGGTGTCATACCGTATGGCACAGGTATTTACGGGCCATGGATGTTTTGGCTCTTACCTTTGCCGTATCGGTCGCGAGGTGGACGCACGTTGCCACCACTGCGGGGAGGACGAGGACACGGCGCAACATACACTAGAGTTCTGCCCAGCATGGGCGGACGAGCGCCGTGTCCTCGTACAACAGCTGGGGGGTAATATTGACCTCTCGCTCTCGAGCGTCATTGCGACGATGCTCGAGAGTGAGGGGTCCTGGAAGGCGGTCTCCTCCTTCTGCGAAACGGTCATATCGCGGAAGGAGGAGGCTGAAAGAGAGAGGGAGAGACTCCCTGGCGGACGCCGGGTAGTCCCTCAACAGGACGGAGCGGCCGGGGCGGGGGGGGGACGCGGGGAGCGCCTTCGGGCAGGACCCGCCAACCCCCTGGGTCCTCCGGCCGTAGAGGCGCGGCGGGACCAAGCCGCGCCAGGAGGCTCCAACGGGGGAGGTCGACGGGCGACGGTGCATATGTACCCCGCTGGTCACGAGACCTTCCCCAGCAACGGGGTGGCGCGGGCGGGGGGAGCGGGCCGGGGACCTATTGGCTCCGGTCCATGTCAGCTCCCCCTGCAAACGCGCAGGGCCCGCACCCAACGCGGGCCCGGCGGCCGGGGACACGGGTGGGGTACCCGGGCCCGGCCGCTTCATCCCCGCACCATCAACGGCGGGAAGTGGGAGAGAGGGGTGGTGGCCCCCCTCTCCCCAACGTGAGTGGGAGTCCCCAGGACAACGGGGACTCGGGGGGGGGGGGGAACAACGCTCCCCCCTCTGCGACAGGCTCGCAGGCGGAAGGCCTCTCCGAAGTAGTGCAGCTGCCAGTTTCCGGAGAGGCCTTCTTTAACGCCCGGGCTTAGACCACCCGGAGGGGTTTTAGTGGGTAGTCCCCTGGCCGTTTGTTTAGGTCAGGGGTGAGCCCCACATAACCCCGCCTCGAACCCCATCGAGGCGGGGTATGCGTAAAGGCATTTCCCCTCCGTTACCAAAAAAAAAAACAAAAAAAAAAGGTACGTAACTAAGTCGTTCCGAACGAAGGAAACTTGCGTACATAGCGATCTTAGCTCTGTGTGCCGAGAAGCGTTGTTCCTCAATTTCCTTGATGTGTTATGAAAATTTTCGGTATATCTCACTTACAGGCACGTAACTATGTCGTTCCGAACGAAGGAAACTTGCGTACATAGCGATCTTAGCTCTGTGTGCCGAGAAGCGTTGTACCTCAATTTCCTTGATGTGTTATGAAAACATTCGGTATATCTCACTTACAGGCACGTAACTAAGTCGTTCCGAACGAAGGAAACTTGCGTACATAGCGATCTTAGCTCTGTGTGCCGAGAAGCGTTGTTCCTCAATTTCCTTGAGGTGTTATGAAAATTTTCGGCAAATCTCGCTTACAGGCACGTAACTAAGTCGTCCCGAACGAAGGAAACTTGCGTACATAGCGATCTTAGCTTTGTAAGCCGAGAAACCTTGTTCCTCAATTTTCCTGATGTGTTATGAAAACTTTCGGTATGTCTCACTCACAGGTACGTAACTAAGGGCGGGGGATACAAGAAGAAGTTGAGTGGTTCTGGGGCGCGCTTCGCGATGCGTGCGATTTCGCGATGCCCCGGACCAACCTCCGCCCGCGGAGGGCGGCGTACTGGTGGTGCGAGGAGATCGCCGAACTTAGGCGGATCTCCATCGCGGCCAGACGCCGCTTCACCCGGTCTCGACGTCGTAATGACGCCGAGAGGACGGCGACCGCGTATGAGGGGTTCCGAGTCGCACGGAACACCCTCAGCGCAGCGATCAGAAGGGCCAAGGCCATGGGGTGGGATGAATTGCTCCACTCCCTAAACTCGGACCCATGGGGCGCCCTTATAAGCTTGTATTGAACCAGCTGAGAGCGTGGGCGCCCCCTGTGACGGAATCCCTCGAGCCCCAAGTCCTCGACGAGGTCCTGGGGGCCCTCTTCCCGTTAGAGGGTCCCCCTTTCTCGAGCGGCGGCCGAGAGATCCCCGCCGCTCAATGGACCGAGGACCTGGAGGTGACGGGGGATGAAATGGCCGGGATAATACGGCGTCTGAGGATTCTGGGCAATAAAGCCCCGGGCCCTGACGGTATTCCCGGCCGGGTCTGGGTGATGGCCTTGGCCCACCTGTCCGAGCGCCTGAGGCAGCTGTTCAACAGCTGCCTCAGAGAAGGGTATTTCCCCCCAGCATGGGTGAGGGCCAGACTAGTCCTCATCCCAAAGGGGGGCAAGCCGGGAAACTCCCCTTCTGCGTACAGGCCTATATGCCTGCTGGACGAGGTGGGCAAGCTGCTGGAGCGCTTGCTAGTAGACCGCCTTGTCCGGCACCTGTCCCGGGAAGGTACGGATCTCCACCAGGATCAGTTTGGATCCCGCGAGGGAAGGTCGACAGTGGACGCGATCTTTCGCGTCAGGTCCCTCGCAGAGTCCATGATGGAGGACGGCAGGGTTGTTGTTGCGGTGTCCTTGGACATCCGCAACGCATTTAACACCCTGCCCTGGAATAGGGTGAGGGAGGCCGCTATTGATTTCGGCCTCCCCCCCTACCTGGTGGGGATCCTTGAAAGTTACTTCCGGGACAGGCAATTGGAGTACACGGATCACCGTGCACTCCTACGCAGGAGGGGTATGTACTGCGGGGTTCCACAGGGGTCAGTGTTGGGCCCCACACTGTGGAACCTTGCGTACAATAAGATCCTCGGCACTGCCCTCCCCCCCGTCTGCAGTGTCGTCTGCTACGCGGACGACACCATTGTGCTGGCCGGGGGTGATAGCTGGGGGGAAGCAGCGAGAGCTGCCAACGTGGCGGTGGCGTGCGTCACTCGCGCAATCCGTGGCATGGGCCTGGAAGTAGCGCCTCAAAAGTCCGAGGCGCTCTTCCTTCACCGGGGGAGAGCACGGAGCCCCCCGGACTCGGCCTATGTCATGGTGGATGACACCTCCATCCGGGTGGGGACCCAGCTAAAGTATCTGGGTCTCCATCTGGATGATACCTGGAGCTTTAACGACCACTTCCGACGTCTGGCCCCCAGGGCGGAGGCGGTGGCACATTCCTTGAGCCGCCTCCTGCCTAATCTAGGGGGTCCGGACGGGAAGGTGCGTCGTCTATATGCGACGACCGTCCGCGCGGTGGCCCTCTACGGGTCACCGGTATGGGCGGACGCCCTGATGGCGAGCCGGCGCGGCAAGGTGCTGCTGCGCCGCATATTCCGGCGGGTGGCCATCAGGGTGATCCGCGGTTACCGGACGGTGTCGCACACGGCGGCCTCAATACTTGCGGGATTGCCGCCCATCGAGCTCTACGCCATGATGTATGCCGAGGTGTATAGGCGTACAAAGGAGCTCGGTGGGTTAGGCGTTGTCCTGATCCCGCGGGTCAGGGCTGCCGTGAGGCTCCAGGCTCGGCGGCGCATGCTGGAGGGATGGTTGGAGGATCTCTCCAACCCCCGAGATAACTCGGGGGCACGCGTCGTCGAGGCCGTTTGCCCCCGCCTAATCAAATGGGCGGAGAGGGCGAGCGGCGAGGTGTCATACCGTATGGCACAGGTATTTACGGGCCATGGATGTTTTGGCTCTTACCTGTGCCGTATCGGTCGCGAGGTGGACGCACGTTGCCACCACTGCGGGGAGGACGAGGACACGGCGCAACATACACTAGAGTTCTGCCCAGCATGGGCGGACGAGCGCCGTGTCCTCGTACAACAGCTGGGGGGTAATATTGACCTCTCGCTCTCGAGCGTCATTGCGACGATGCTCGAGAGTGAGGGGTCCTGGAAGGCGGTCTCCTCCTTCTGCGAAACGGTCATATCGCGGAAGGAGGAGGCTGAAAGAGAGAGGGAGAGACTCCCTGGCGGACGCCGGGTAGTCCCTCAACAGGACGGAGCGGCCAGGGCCGGGGGGGGGACGCGGGGAGCGCCTTCGGGCAGGACCCGCCAACCCCCTGGGTCCTCCGGCCGTAGAGGCGCGGCGGGACCAAGCCCGCCAGGAGGCTCCAACGGGGGAGGTCGACGGGCGACGGTGCATATGTACCCCGCTGGTCACGAGACCTTCCCCAGCAACGGGGTGGCGCGGGCGGGGGGAGCGGGCCGGGGACCTATTGGCTCCGGTCCATGTCAGCTCCCCCTGCAAACGCGCAGGGCCCGCACCCAACGCGGGCCCGGCGGCCGGGGACACGGGTGGGGTACCCGGGCCCGGCCGCTTCATCCCCGCACCATCAACGGCGGGAAGTGGGAGAGGGGTGGTGGCCCCCCTCTCCCCAACGTGAGTGGGAGTCCCCAGGACAACGGGACTCGGGGGGGGGGGGAACAACGCTCCCCCCTCTGCGACAGGCTCGCAGGCGGAAGGCCTCTCCGAAGTAGTGCAGCTGCCAGTTTCCGGAGAGGCCTTCTTTAACGCCCGGGCTTAGACCACCCGGAGGGGTTTTAGTGGGTAGTCCCCTGGCCGTTTGTTTAGGTCAGGGGTGAGCCCCACATAACCCCGCCTCGAACCCCATCGAGGCGGGGTATGCGTAAAGGCATTTCCCCTCCGTTACCAAAAAAAAAACAAAAAAAAAAGGTACGTAACTAAGTCGTTCCGAACGAAGGAAACTTGCGTACATAGCGATCTTAGCTCTGTGTGCCGAGAAGCGTTGTTCCTCAATTTCCTTGATGTGTTATGAAAATTTCGGTATATCTCACTTACAGGCACGTAACTATGTCGTTCCGAACGAAGGAAACTTGCGTACATAGCGATCTTAGCTCTGTGTGCCGAGAAGCGTTGTTCCTCAATTTCCTTGATGTGTTATGAAAATTTCGGTATATCTCACTTACAGGCACGTAACTAAGTCGTTCCGAACGAAGGAAACTTGCGTACATAGCGATCTTAGCTCTGTGTGCCGAGAAGCGTTGTTCCTCAATTTCCTTGATGTGTTATGAAAATTTTCGGCAAATCTCGCTTACAGGCACGTAACTAAGTCGTTCCGAACGAAGGAAACTTGCGTACATAGCGATCTTAGCTCTGTGTGCCGAGAAGCGTTGTTCCTCATTTCCTTGATGTGTTATGAAAATTTTCGGCAAATCTCCTTACAGGCACGTAACTAAGTCGTTCCGAACGAAGGAAACTTGCGTACATGCGATCTTAGCTCTGTGTGCCGAGAAGCGTTGTTCCTCAATTTCCTTGATGTGTTATGAAAATTTCGGTATATCTCACTTACAGGCACGTAACTAAGTCGTTCCGAACGAAGGAAACTTGCGTACATAGCGATCTTAGCTCTGTGTGCCGAGAAGCGTTGTTCCTCATTTCCTTGATGTGTTATGAAAATTTTCGGTAATCTCGCTTACAGGCACGTAACTAAGTCGTTCCGAACGAAGGAAACTTGCGTACATAGCGATCTTAGCTCTGTGTGCCGAGAAGCGTTGTTCCTCAATTTCCTTGATGTGTTATGAAAACTTTCGGTATATCTCACTTACAGGTACGTAACTAAGTCGTTCCGAACGAAGGAAACTTGCGTACATAGCGATCTTAGCTCTGTGTGCCGAGAAGCGTTGTTCCTCAATTTCCTTGATGTGTTATGAAAATTTCGGAATCTCCTTACAGGACGTAACTAAGTCGTTCCGAACGAAGGAAACTTGCGTACATAGCATCTTACTTTGTGCCGAGAAGCGTTGTTCCTAATTTCTTGATGTGTTATGAAACTTTCGGTATATCTCACTTACAGGTACGTAACTAAGTCGTTCCGAACGAAGGAAACTTGCGTACATAGCGATCTTAGCTCTGTGTGCCGAGAAGCGTTGTTCCTCAATTTCCTTGATGTGTTATGAAAATTTCGGTAAATCTCGCTTACAGGACGTAACTAAGTCGTTCCGAACGAAGGAAACTTGCGTACATAGCGATCTTAGCTCTGTGTGCCGAGAAGCGTTGTTCCTCAATTTCCTTGATGTGTTATGAAAATTTTCGGTATATCTCCTTACAGGTACGTAACTAAGTCGTTCCGAACGAAGGAAACTTGCGTACATAGCGATCTTAGCTCTGTGTGCCGAGAAGCGTTGTTCCTCAATTTCCTTGATGTGTTATGAAAACTTTCGGTATATCTCACTTACAGGTACGTAACTAAGTCGTTCCGAACGAAGGAAACTTGCGTACATAGCGATCTTAGCTCTGTGTGCCGAGAAGCGTTGTTCCTCAATTTCCTTGATGTGTTATGAAAACTTTCGGTATATCTCACTTACAGGTACGTAACTAAGTCGTTCCGAACGAAGGAAACTTGCGTACATAGCGATCTTAGCTCTGTGTGCCGAGAAGCGTTGTTCCTCATTTCCTTGATGTGTTATGAAAATTTTCGGCAAATCTCGCTTACAGGCACGTAACTAAGTCGTTCCGAACGAAGGAAACTTGCGTACATAGCGATCTTAGCTCTGTGTGCCGAGAAGCGTTGTTCCTCAATTTCCTTGATGTGTTATGAAAACTTTCGGTATATCTCACTTACAGGTACGTAACTAAGTCGTTCCGAACGAAGGAAACTTGCGTACATAGCGATCTTAGCTCTGTGTGCCGAGAAGCGTTGTTCCTCAATTTCCTTGATGTGTTATGAAAACTTTCGGTATATCTCACTTACAGGTACGTAACTAAGTCGTTCCGAACGAAGGAAACTTGCGTACATAGCGATCTTAGCTCTGTGTGCCGAGAAGCGTTGTTCCTCAATTTCCTTGATGTGTTATGAAAATTTTCGGCAAATCTCGCTTACAGGCACGTAACTAAGTCGTTCCGAACGAAGGAAACTTGCGTACATAGCGATCTTAGCTCTGTGTGCCGAGAAGCGTTGTTCCTCAATTTCCTTGATGTGTTATGAAAATTTTCGGCAAATCTCGCTTACAGGCACGTAACTAAGTCGTTCCGAACGAAGGAAACTTGCGTACATAGCGATCTTAGCTCTGTGTGCCGAGAAGCGTTGTTCCTCAATTTCCTTGATGTGTTATGAAAATTTTCGGAAATCTCGCTTACAGGCACGTAACTAAGTCGTTCCGAACGAAGGAAACTTGCGTACATAGCGATCTTAGCTCTGTGTGCCGAGAAGCGTTGTTCCTCAATTTCCTTGATGTGTTATGAAAATTTCGGTATATCTCACTTACAGGTACGTAACTAAGTCGTTCCGAACGAAGGAAACTTGCGTACATAGCGATCTTAGCTCTGTGTGCCGAGAAGCGTTGTTCCTCAATTTCCTTGATGTGTTATGAAAACTTTCGGTATATCTCACTTACAGGTACGTAACTAAGTCGTTCCGAACGAAGGAAACTTGCGTACATAGCGATCTTAGCTCTGTGTGCCGAGAAGCGTTGTTCCTCATTTCCTTGATGTGTTATGAAAATTTTCGGCAAATCTCGCTTACAGGCACGTAACTAAGTCGTTCCGAACGAAGGAAACTTGCGTACATAGCGATCTTAGCTCTGTGTGCCGAGAAGCGTTGTTCCTCAATTTCCTTGATGTGTTATGAAAATTTCGGCAAATCTCGCTTACAGGCACGTAACTAAGTCGTTCCGAACGAAGGAAACTTGCGTACATAGCGATCTTAGCTCTGTGTGCCGAGAAGCGTTGTTCCTCAATTTCCTTGATGTGTTATGAAAACTTTCGGTATATCTCACTTACAGGTACGTAACTAAGTCGTTCCGAACGAAGGAAACTTGCGTACATAGCGATCTTAGCTCTGTGTGCCGAGAAGCGTTGTTCCTCAATTTCCTTGATGTGTTATGAAAACTTTCGGTATATCTCACTTACAGGTACGTAACTAAGTCGTTCCGAACGAAGGAAACTTGCGTACATAGCGATCTTAGCTCTGTGTGCCGAGAAGCGTTGTTCCTCAATTTCCTTGATGTGTTATGAAAATTTTCGGCAAATCTCGCTTACAGGCACGTAACTAAGTCGTTCCGAACGAAGGAAACTTGCGTACATAGCGATCTTAGCTCTGTGTGCCGAGAAGCGTTGTTCCTCAATTTCCTTGATGTGTTATGAAAATTTTCGGCAAATCTCGCTTACAGGCACGTAACTAAGTCGTTCCGAACGAAGGAAACTTGCGTACATAGCGATCTTAGCTCTGTGTGCCGAGAAGCGTTGTTCCTCAATTTCCTTGATGTGTTATGAAAACTTTCGGTATATCTCCTTACAGGTACGTAACTAAGTCGTTCCGAACGAAGGAAACTTGCGTACATAGCGATCTTAGCTCTGTGTGCCGAGAAGCGTTGTTCCTCAATTTCCTTGATGTGTTATGAAAATTTCGGTATATCTCACTTACAGGCACGTAACTAAGTCGTTCCGAACGAAGGAAACTTGCGTACATAGCGATCTTAGCTCTGTGTGCCGAGAAGCGTTGTTCCTCAATTTCCTTGATGTGTTATGAAAACTTTCGGTATATCTCACTTACAGGTACGTAACTAAGTCGTTCCGAACGAAGGAAACTTGCGTACATAGCGATCTTAGCTCTGTGTGCCGAGAAGCGTTGTTCCTCAATTTCCTTGATGTGTTATGAAAATTTTCGGTAATCTCACTTACAGGACGTAACTAAGTCGTTCCGAACGAAGGAAACTTGCGTACATAGCGATCTTAGCTCTGTGTGCCGAGAAGCGTTGTTCCTCAATTTCCTTGATGTGTTATGAAAACTTTCGGTATATCTCACTTACAGGTACGTAACTAAGTCGTTCCGAACGAAGGAAACTTGCGTACATAGCGATCTTAGCTCTGTGTGCCGAGAAGCGTTGTTCCTCAATTTCCTTGATGTGTTATGAAAATTTTCGGCAAATCTCGCTTACAGGCACGTAACTAAGTCGTTCCGAACGAAGGAAACTTGCGTACATAGCGATCTTAGCTCTGTGTGCCGAGAAGCGTTGTTCCTCAATTTCCTTGATGTGTTATGAAAACTTTCGGTATATCTCACTTACAGGTACGTAACTAAGTCGTTCCGAACGAAGGAAACTTGCGTACATAGCGATCTTAGCTCTGTGTGCCGAGAAGCGTTGTTCCTCAATTTCCTTGATGTGTTATGAAAACTTTCGGTATATCTCACTTACAGGTACGTAACTAAGTCGTTCCGAACGAAGGAAACTTGCGTACATAGCGATCTTAGCTCTGTGTGCCGAGAAGCGTTGTTCCTCAATTTCCTTGATGTGTTATGAAAATTTTCGGCAAATCTCGCTTACAGGCACGTAACTAAGTCGTTCCGAACGAAGGAAACTTGCGTACATAGCGATCTTAGCTCTGTGTGCCGAGAAGCGTTGTTCCTCAATTTCCTTGATGTGTTATGAAAACTTTCGGTATATCTCACTTACAGGTACGTAACTAAGTCGTTCCGAACGAAGGAAACTTGCGTACATAGCGATCTTAGCTCTGTGTGCCGAGAAGCGTTGTTCCTCAATTTCCTTGATGTGTTATGAAAACTTTCGGTATATCTCACTTACAGGTACGTAACTAAGTCGTTCCGAACGAAGGAAACTTGCGTACATAGCGATCTTAGCTCTGTGTGCCGAGAAGCGTTGTTCCTCAATTTCCTTGATGTGTTATGAAAATTTTCGGCAAATCTCGCTTACAGGCACGTAACTAAGTCGTTCCGAACGAAGGAAACTTGCGTACATAGCGATCTTAGCTCTGTGTGCCGAGAAGCGTTGTTCCTCAATTTCCTTGATGTGTTATGAAAATTTCGGCAAATCTCGCTTACAGGTACGTAACTAAGTCGTTCCGAACGAAGGAAACTTGCGTACATAGCGATCTTAGCTCTGTGTGCCGAGAAGCGTTGTTCCTCAATTTCCTTGATGTGTTATGAAAACTTTCGGTATATCTCACTTACAGGTACGTAACTAAGTCGTTCCGAACGAAGGAAACTTGCGTACATAGCGATCTTAGCTCTGTGTGCCGAGAAGCGTTGTTCCTCAATTTCCTTGATGTGTTATGAAAACTTTCGGTATATCTCACTTACAGGTACGTAACTAAGTCGTTCCGAACGAAGGAAACTTGCGTACATAGCGATCTTAGCTCTGTGTGCCGAGAAGCGTTGTTCCTCAATTTCCTTGATGTGTTATGAAAATTTTCGGCAAATCTCGCTTACAGGCACGTAACTAAGTCGTTCCGAACGAAGGAAACTTGCGTACATAGCGATCTTAGCTCTGTGTGCCGAGAAGCGTTGTTCCTCAATTTCCTTGATGTGTTATGAAAACTTTCGGTATATCTCACTTACAGGTACGTAACTAAGTCGTTCCGAACGAAGGAAACTTGCGTACATAGCGATCTTAGCTCTGTGTGCCGAGAAGCGTTGTTCCTCAATTTCCTTGATGTGTTATGAAAATTTTCGGCAAATCTCGCTTACAGGCACGTAACTAAGTCGTTCCGAACGAAGGAAACTTGCGTACATAGCGATCTTAGCTCTGTGTGCCGAGAAGCGTTGTTCCTCAATTTCCTTGATGTGTTATGAAAACTTTCGGTATATCTCACTTACAGGTACGTAACTAAGTCGTTCCGAACGAAGGAAACTTGCGTACATAGCGATCTTAGCTCTGTGTGCCGAGAAGCGTTGTTCCTCAATTTCCTTGATGTGTTATGAAAATTTCGGCAAATCTCGCTTACAGGCACGTAACTAAGTCGTTCCGAACGAAGGAAACTTGCGTACATAGCGATCTTAGCTCTGTGTGCCGAGAAGCGTTGTTCCTCAATTTCCTTGATGTGTTATGAAAATTTTCGGCAAATCTCGCTTACAGGCACGTAACTAAGTCGTTCCGAACGAAGGAAACTTGCGTACATAGCGATCTTAGCTCTGTGTGCCGAGAAGCGTTGTTCCTCAATTTCCTTGATGTGTTATGAAAACTTTCGGTATATCTCACTTACAGGTACGTAACTAAGTCGTTCCGAACGAAGGAAACTTGCGTACATAGCGATCTTAGCTCTGTGTGCCGAGAAGCGTTGTTCCTCAATTTCCTTGATGTGTTATGAAAATTTTCGGCAAATCTCGCTTACAGGCACGTAACTAAGTCGTTCCGAACGAAGGAAACTTGCGTACATAGCGATCTTAGCTCTGTGTGCCGAGAAGCGTTGTTCCTCAATTTCCTTGATGTGTTATGAAAACTTTCGGTATATCTCACTTACAGGTACGTAACTAAGTCGTTCCGAACGAAGGAAACTTGCGTACATAGCGATCTTAGCTCTGTGTGCCGAGAAGCGTTGTTCCTCAATTTCCTTGATGTGTTATGAAAATTTTCGGCAAATCTCGCTTACAGGCACGTAACTAAGTCGTTCCGAACGAAGGAAACTTGCGTACATAGCGATCTTAGCTCTGTGTGCCGAGAAGCGTTGTTCCTCAATTTCCTTGATGTGTTATGAAAACTTTCGGTATATCTCACTTACAGGTACGTAACTAAGTCGTTCCGAACGAAGGAAACTTGCGTACATAGCGATCTTAGCTCTGTGTGCCGAGAAGCGTTGTTCCTCAATTTCCTTGATGTGTTATGAAAATTTTCGGCAAATCTCGCTTACAGGCACGTAACTAAGTCGTTCCGAACGAAGGAAACTTGCGTACATAGCGATCTTAGCTCTGTGTGCCGAGAAGCGTTGTTCCTCAATTTCCTTGATGTGTTATGAAAACTTTCGGTATATCTCACTTACAGGTACGTAACTAAGTCGTTCCGAACGAAGGAAACTTGCGTACATAGCGATCTTAGCTCTGTGTGCCGAGAAGCGTTGTTCCTCAATTTCCTTGATGTGTTATGAAAATTTTCGGCAAATCTCGCTTACAGGCACGTAACTAAGTCGTTCCGAACGAAGGAAACTTGCGTACATAGCGATCTTAGCTCTGTGTGCCGAGAAGCGTTGTTCCTCAATTTCCTTGATGTGTTATGAAAACTTTCGGTATATCTCACTTACAGGTACGTAACTAAGTCGTTCCGAACGAAGGAAACTTGCGTACATAGCGATCTTAGCTCTGTGTGCCGAGAAGCGTTGTTCCTCAATTTCCTTGATGTGTTATGAAAATTTTCGGCAAATCTCGCTTACAGGCACGTAACTAAGTCGTTCCGAACGAAGGAAACTTGCGTACATAGCGATCTTAGCTCTGTGTGCCGAGAAGCGTTGTTCCTCAATTTCCTTGATGTGTTATGAAAATTTTCGGCAAATCTCGCTTACAGGCACGTAACTAAGTCGTTCCGAACGAAGGAAACTTGCGTACATAGCGATCTTAGCTCTGTGTGCCGAGAAGCGTTGTTCCTCAATTTCCTTGATGTGTTATGAAAACTTTCGGTATATCTCACTTACAGGTACGTAACTAAGTCGTTCCGAACGAAGGAAACTTGCGTACATAGCGATCTTAGCTCTGTGTGCCGAGAAGCGTTGTTCCTCAATTTCCTTGATGTGTTATGAAAATTTTCGGCAAATCTCGCTTACAGGCACGTAACTAAGTCGTTCCGAACGAAGGAAACTTGCGTACATAGCGATCTTAGCTCTGTGTGCCGAGAAGCGTTGTTCCTCAATTTCCTTGATGTGTTATGAAAATTTCGGCAATCTCGCTTACAGGACGTAACTAAGTCGTTCCGAACGAAGGAAACTTGCGTACATAGCGATCTTAGCTCTGTGTGCCGAGAAGCGTTGTTCCTCAATTTCCTTGATGTGTTATGAAAATTTTCGGCAAATCTCGCTTACAGGCACGTAACTAAGTCGTTCCGAACGAAGGAAACTTGCGTACATAGCGATCTTAGCTCTGTGTGCCGAGAAGCGTTGTTCCTCAATTTCTTGATGTGTTATGAAAACTTTCGGTATATCTCACTTACAGGTACGTAACTAAGTCGTTCCGAACGAAGGAAACTTGCGTACATAGCGATCTTAGCTCTGTGTGCCGAGAAGCGTTGTTCCTCAATTTCCTTGATGTGTTATGAAAATTTTCGGCAAATCTCGCTTACAGGCACGTAACTAAGTCGTTCCGAACGAAGGAAACTTGCGTACATAGCGATCTTAGCTCTGTGTGCCGAGAAGCGTTGTTCCTCAATTTCCTTGATGTGTTATGAAAATTTCGGCAAATCTCGCTTACAGGCACGTAACTAAGTCGTTCCGAACGAAGGAAACTTGCGTACATAGCGATCTTAGCTCTGTGTGCCGAGAAGCGTTGTTCCTCAATTTCCTTGATGTGTTATGAAAACTTTCGGTATATCTCACTTACAGGTACGTAACTAAGTCGTTCCGAACGAAGGAAACTTGCGTACATAGCGATCTTAGCTCTGTGTGCCGAGAAGCGTTGTTCCTCAATTTCCTTGATGTGTTATGAAAACTTTCGGTATATCTCACTTACAGGTACGTAACTAAGTCGTTCCGAACGAAGGAAACTTGCGTACATAGCGATCTTAGCTCTGTGTGCCGAGAAGCGTTGTTCCTCAATTTCCTTGATGTGTTATGAAAATTTTCGGCAAATCTCGCTTACAGGCACGTAACTAAGTCGTTCCGAACGAAGGAAACTTGCGTACATAGCGATCTTAGCTCTGTGTGCCGAGAAGCGTTGTTCCTCAATTTCCTTGATGTGTTATGAAAATTTCGGTATATCTCACTTACAGGTACGTAACTAAGTCGTTCCGAACGAAGGAAACTTGCGTACATAGCGATCTTAGCTCTGTGTGCCGAGAAGCGTTGTTCCTCAATTTCCTTGATGTGTTATGAAAATTTTCGGCAAATCTCGCTTACAGGCACGTAACTAAGTCGTTCCGAACGAAGGAAACTTGCGTACATAGCGATCTTAGCTCTGTGTGCCGAGAAGCGTTGTTCCTCAATTTCCTTGATGTGTTATGAAAATTTCGGCAAATCTCGCTTACAGGCACGTAACTAAGTCGTTCCGAACGAAGGAAACTTGCGTACATAGCGATCTTAGCTCTGTGTGCCGAGAAGCGTTGTTCCTCAATTTCCTTGATGTGTTATGAAAATTTTCGGCAAATCTCGCTTACAGGCACGTAACTAAGTCGTTCCGAACGAAGGAAACTTGCGTACATAGCGATCTTAGCTCTGTGTGCCGAGAAGCGTTGTTCCTCAATTTCCTTGATGTGTTATGAAAACTTTCGGTATATCTCACTTACAGGTACGTAACTAAGTCGTTCCGAACGAAGGAAACTTGCGTACATAGCGATCTTAGCTCTGTGTGCCGAGAAGCGTTGTTCCTCAATTTCCTTGATGTGTTATGAAAATTTTCGGCAAATCTCGCTTACAGGCACGTAACTAAGTCGTTCCGAACGAAGGAAACTTGCGTACATAGCGATCTTAGCTCTGTGTGCCGAGAAGCGTTGTTCCTCAATTTCCTTGATGTGTTATGAAAATTTTCGGCAAATCTCGCTTACAGGCACGTAACTAAGTCGTTCCGAACGAAGGAAACTTGCGTACATAGCGATCTTAGCTCTGTGTGCCGAGAAGCGTTGTTCCTCAATTTCCTTGATGTGTTATGAAAACTTTCGGTATATCTCACTTACAGGTACGTAACTAAGTCGTTCCGAACGAAGGAAACTTGCGTACATAGCGATCTTAGCTCTGTGTGCCGAGAAGCGTTGTTCCTCAATTTCCTTGATGTGTTATGAAAATTTCGGCAAATCTCGCTTACAGGCACGTAACTAAGTCGTTCCGAACGAAGGAAACTTGCGTACATAGCGATCTTAGCTCTGTGTGCCGAGAAGCGTTGTTCCTCAATTTCCTTGATGTGTTATGAAAACTTTCGGTATATCTCACTTACAGGTACGTAACTAAGTCGTTCCGAACGAAGGAAACTTGCGTACATAGCGATCTTAGCTCTGTGTGCCGAGAAGCGTTGTTCCTCAATTTCCTTGATGTGTTATGAAAATTTTCGGCAAATCTCGCTTACAGGCACGTAACTAAGTCGTTCCGAACGAAGGAAACTTGCGTACATAGCGATCTTAGCTCTGTGTGCCGAGAAGCGTTGTTCCTCAATTTCCTTGATGTGTTATGAAAACTTTCGGTATATCTCACTTACAGGTACGTAACTAAGTCGTTCCGAACGAAGGAAACTTGCGTACATAGCGATCTTAGCTCTGTGTGCCGAGAAGCGTTGTTCCTCAATTTCCTTGATGTGTTATGAAAATTTTCGGCAAATCTCGCTTACAGGCACGTAACTAAGTCGTTCCGAACGAAGGAAACTTGCGTACATACGATCTTAGCTCTGTGTGCCGAGAAGCGTTGTTCCTCAATTTCCTTGATGTGTTATGAAAACTTTCGGTATATCTCACTTACAGGTACGTAACTAAGTCGTTCCGAACGAAGGAAACTTGCGTACATAGCGATCTTAGCTCTGTGTGCCGAGAAGCGTTGTTCCTCAATTTCCTTGATGTGTTATGAAAATTTTCGGCAATCTCGCTTACAGGCACGTAACTAAGTCGTTCCGAACGAAGGAAACTTGCGTACATAGCGATCTTAGCTCTGTGTGCCGAGAAGCGTTGTTCCTCAATTTCCTTGATGTGTTATGAAAACTTTCGGTATATCTCACTTACAGGTACGTAACTAAGTCGTTCCGAACGAAGGAAACTTGCGTACATAGCGATCTTAGCTCTGTGTGCCGAGAAGCGTTGTTCCTCAATTTCCTTGATGTGTTATGAAAATTTTCGGCAAATCTCGCTTACAGGCACGTAACTAAGTCGTTCCGAACGAAGGAAACTTGCGTACATAGCGATCTTAGCTCTGTGTGCCGAGAAGCGTTGTTCCTCAATTTCCTTGATGTGTTATGAAAACTTTCGGTATATCTCACTTACAGGTACGTAACTAAGTCGTTCCGAACGAAGGAAACTTGCGTACATAGCGATCTTAGCTCTGTGTGCCGAGAAGCGTTGTTCCTCAATTTCCTTGATGTGTTATGAAAACTTTCGGTATATCTCACTTACAGGTACGTAACTAAGTCGTTCCGAACGAAGGAAACTTGCGTACATAGCGATCTTAGCTCTGTGTGCCGAGAAGCGTTGTTCCTCAATTTCCTTGATGTGTTATGAAAATTTCGGCAATCTCGCTTACAGGTACGTAACTAAGTCGTTCCGAACGAAGGAAACTTGCGTACATAGCGATCTTAGCTCTGTGTGCCGAGAAGCGTTGTTCCTCAATTTCCTTGATGTGTTATGAAAATTTTCGGCAAATCTCGCTTACAGGCACGTAACTAAGTCGTTCCGAACGAAGGAAACTTGCGTACATAGCGATCTTAGCTCTGTGTGCCGAGAAGCGTTGTTCCTCAATTTCCTTGATGTGTTATGAAAACTTTCGGTATATCTCACTTACAGGTACGTAACTAAGTCGTTCCGAACGAAGGAAACTTGCGTACATAGCGATCTTAGCTCTGTGTGCCGAGAAGCGTTGTTCCTCAATTTCCTTGATGTGTTATGAAAATTTTCGGCAAATCTCGCTTACAGGCACGTAACTAAGTCGTTCCGAACGAAGGAAACTTGCGTACATAGCGATCTTAGCTCTGTGTGCCGAGAAGCGTTGTTCCTCAATTTCTTGATGTGTTATGAAAACTTTCGGTATATCTCACTTACAGGTACGTAACTAAGTCGTTCCGAACGAAGGAAACTTGCGTACATAGCGATCTTAGCTCTGTGTGCCGAGAAGCGTTGTTCCTCAATTTCCTTGATGTGTTATGAAAATTTCGGCAAATCTCGCTTACAGGCACGTAACTAAGTCGTTCCGAACGAAGGAAACTTGCGTACATAGCGATCTTAGCTCTGTGTGCCGAGAAGCGTTGTTCCTCAATTTCCTTGATGTGTTATGAAAATTTTCGGCAAATCTCGCTTACAGGCACGTAACTAAGTCGTTCCGAACGAAGGAAACTTGCGTACATAGCGATCTTAGCTCTGTGTGCCGAGAAGCGTTGTTCCTCAATTTCCTTGATGTGTTATGAAAACTTTCGGTATATCTCACTTACAGGTACGTAACTAAGTCGTTCCGAACGAAGGAAACTTGCGTACATAGCGATCTTAGCTCTGTGTGCCGAGAAGCGTTGTTCCTCAATTTCCTTGATGTGTTATGAAAATTTCGGCATATCTCGCTTACAGGCACGTAACTAAGTCGTTCCGAACGAAGGAAACTTGCGTACATAGCGATCTTAGCTCTGTGTGCCGAGAAGCGTTGTTCCTCAATTTCCTTGATGTGTTATGAAAATTTTCGGCAAATCTCGCTTACAGGCACGTAACTAAGTCGTTCCGAACGAAGGAAACTTGCGTACATAGCGATCTTAGCTCTGTGTGCCGAGAAGCGTTGTTCCTCAATTTCCTTGATGTGTTATGAAAACTTTCGGTATATCTCACTTACAGGTACGTAACTAAGTCGTTCCGAACGAAGGAAACTTGCGTACATAGCGATCTTAGCTCTGTGTGCCGAGAAGCGTTGTTCCTCAATTTCCTTGATGTGTTATGAAAATTTTCGGCAATCTCGCTTACAGGCACGTAACTAAGTCGTTCCGAACGAAGGAAACTTGCGTACATAGCGATCTTAGCTCTGTGTGCCGAGAAGCGTTGTTCCTCAATTTCCTTGATGTGTTATGAAAATTTTCGGCAAATCTCGCTTACAGGCACGTAACTAAGTCGTTCCGAACGAAGGAAACTTGCGTACATAGCGATCTTAGCTCTGTGTGCCGAGAAGCGTTGTTCCTCAATTTCCTTGATGTGTTATGAAAACTTTCGGTATATCTCACTTACAGGTACGTAACTAAGTCGTTCCGAACGAAGGAAACTTGCGTACATAGCGATCTTAGCTCTGTGTGCCGAGAAGCGTTGTTCCTCATTTCCTTGATGTGTTATGAAAATTTTCGGCAATCTCGCTTACAGGCACGTAACTAAGTCGTTCCGAACGAAGGAAACTTGCGTACATAGCGATCTTAGCTCTGTGTGCCGAGAAGCGTTGTTCCTCAATTTCCTTGATGTGTTATGAAAACTTTCGGTAATCTCACTTACAGGTACGTAACTAAGTCGTTCCGAACGAAGGAAACTTGCGTACATAGCGATCTTAGCTCTGTGTGCCGAGAAGCGTTGTTCCTCAATTTCCTTGATGTGTTATGAAAATTTTCGGCAAATCTCGCTTACAGGCACGTAACTAAGTCGTTCCGAACGAAGGAAACTTGCGTACATAGCGATCTTAGCTCTGTGTGCCGAGAAGCGTTGTTCCTCAATTTCCTTGATGTGTTATGAAAACTTTCGGTATATCTCACTTACAGGTACGTAACTAAGTCGTTCCGAACGAAGGAAACTTGCGTACATAGCGATCTTAGCTCTGTGTGCCGAGAAGCGTTGTTCCTCAATTTCCTTGATGTGTTATGAAAATTTTCGGCAAATCTCGCTTACAGGCACGTAACTAAGTCGTTCCGAACGAAGGAAACTTGCGTACATAGCGATCTTAGCTCTGTGTGCCGAGAAGCGTTGTTCCTCAATTTCCTTGATGTGTTATGAAAATTTTCGGCAAATCTCGCTTACAGGCACGTAACTAAGTCGTTCCGAACGAAGGAAACTTGCGTACATAGCGATCTTAGCTCTGTGTGCCGAGAAGCGTTGTTCCTCAATTTCTTGATGTGTTATGAAAACTTTCGGTATATCTCACTTACAGGTACGTAACTAAGTCGTTCCGAACGAAGGAAACTTGCGTACATAGCGATCTTAGCTCTGTGTGCCGAGAAGCGTTGTTCCTCAATTTCCTTGATGTGTTATGAAAATTTTCGGCAAATCTCGCTTACAGGCACGTAACTAAGTCGTTCCGAACGAAGGAAACTTGCGTACATAGCGATCTTAGCTCTGTGTGCCGAGAAGCGTTGTTCCTCAATTTCCTTGATGTGTTATGAAAACTTTCGGTATATCTCACTTACAGGTACGTAACTAAGTCGTTCCGAACGAAGGAAACTTGCGTACATAGCGATCTTAGCTCTGTGGCCGAGAAGCGTTGTTCCTCAATTTCCTTGATGTGTTATGAAAACTTTCGGTATATCTCACTTACAGGTACGTAACTAAGTCGTTCCGAACGAAGGAAACTTGCGTACATAGCGATCTTAGCTCTGTGTGCCGAGAAGCGTTGTTCCTCAATTTCCTTGATGTGTTATGAAAATTTTCGGCAAATCTCGCTTACAGGCACGTAACTAAGTCGTTCCGAACGAAGGAAACTTGCGTACATAGCGATCTTAGCTCTGTGTGCCGAGAAGCGTTGTTCCTCAATTTCT
>WHNR01000407.1:0-38815 GCA_009859135.1 Formica selysi
TAGCGATCTTAGCTCTGTGGCCGAGAAGCGTTGTTCCTCATTTCTTGATGTGTTATGAAAATTTCGGCAATCTCGCTTACAGGCACGTAACTAAGTCGTTCCGAACGAAGGAAACTTGCGTACATAGCGATCTTAGCTCTGTGTGCCGAGAAGCGTTGTTCCTCAATTTCTTTGATGTTATGAAAACTTTCGGTATATCTCACTTACAGGTACGTAACTAAGTCGTTCCGAACAAGGAAACTTGCGTACATAGCGATCTTAGCTCTGTGTGCCGAGAAGCGTTGTTCCTCTATTTCCTTGATGTGTTATGAAAATTTTCGGCAAATCTCGCTTACAGGCACGTAACTAAGTCGTTCCGAACGAAGGAAACTTGCGTACATAGCGATCTTAGCTTGTGTGCCGAGAAGCGTTGTTCCTCAATTTCCTTGATGTGTTATGAAATTTTCGGCAAATCTCGCTTACAGGCACGTAACTAAGTCGTTCCGAACGAAGGAAACTTGCGTACATAGCGATCTTAGCTCTGTGTGCCGAGAAGCGTTGTTCCTCAATTTCCTTGATGTGTTATGAAAACTTTTCGGATATCTCCTTACAGGTACGTAACTAAGTCGTTCCGAACGAAGGAAACTTGCGTACATAGCGATCTTAGCTCTGTGTGCCGAGAAGCGTTGTTCCTCATTTCCTTGATGTGTTATGAAAACTTTCGGTATATCTCACTTACAGGTACGTAACTAAGTCGTTCCGAACGAAGGAAACTGCGTACATAGCGATCTTAGCTCTGTGTGCGAGAAGCGTTGTTCCTCAATTTCCTTGATGTGTTATGAAAACTTTCGGTAATCTCACTTACAGGTACGTAACTAAGTCGTTCCGAACGAAGGAAACTTGCGTACATAGCGATCTTAGCTCTGTGTGCCGAGAAGCGTTGTTCCTCATTTCCTTGATGTGTTATGAAAATTTTCGGCAAATCTCGCTTACAGGCACGTAACTAAGTCGTTCCGAACGAAGGAAACTTGCGTACATAGCGATCTTAGCTCTGTGTGCCGAGAAGCGTTGTTCCTCAATTTCCTTGATGTGTTATGAAAACTTTCGGTATATC
Organism: Formica selysi; assembly: GCA_009859135.1. Classification (NCBI taxonomy): domain Eukaryota; kingdom Metazoa; phylum Arthropoda; class Insecta; order Hymenoptera; family Formicidae; genus Formica; species Formica selysi. The sequence goes on from WHNR01000407.1 coordinate 1,094, forward strand.
TCACTTACAGGTACGTAACTAAGTCGTTCCGAACGAAGGAAACTTGCGTACATAGCGATCTTAGCTCTGTGTGCCGAGAAGCGTTGTTCCTCAATTTCCTTGATGTGTTATGAAAATTTTCGGCAAATCTCGCTTACAGGCACGTAACTAAGTCGTTCCGAACGAAGGAAACTTGCGTACATAGCGATCTTAGCTCTGTGTGCCGAGAAGCGTTGTTCCTCAATTTCCTTGATGTGTTATGAAAACTTTCGGTATATCTCACTTACAGGTACGTAACTAAGTCGTTCCGAACGTAGGAAACATGCGTACATAGCGATCTTAGCTCTGTGTGCCGAGAAGCGTTGTTCCTCAATTTCCTTGATGTGTTATGAAAATTTCGGCAAATCTCGCTTACAGGCACGTAACTAAGTCGTTCCGAACGAAGGAAACTTGCGTACATAGCGATCTTAGCTCTGTGTGCCGAGAAGCGTTGTTCCTCAATTTCCTTGATGTGTTATGAAAATTTCGGTAAATCTCGCTTACAGTACGTAACTAAGTCGTTCCGAACGAAGGAAACTGCGTACATGCATCTTAGCTTGTGTGCCGAGAAGCGTTGTTCCTCAATTTCCTTGATGTGTTATGAAACTTTCGGTATATCTCACTTACAGGTACGTAACTAAGTCGTTCCGAACGAAGGAAACTTGCGTACATAGCGATCTTAGCTCTGTGTGCCGAGAAGCGTTGTTCCTCTATTTCCTTGATGTGTTATGAAAATTTTCGGCAAATCTCGCTTACAGGCACGTAACTAAGTCGTTCCGAACGAAGGAAACTTGCGTACATAGCGATCTTAGCTCTGTGTGCCGAGAAGCGTTGTTCCTCAATTTCCTTGATGTGTTATGAAAACTTTCGGTATATCTCACTTACAGGTACGTAACTAAGTCGTTCCGAACGAAGGAAACTTGCGTACATAGCGATCTTAGCTCTGTGTGCCGAGAAGCGTTGTTCCTCAATTTCCTTGATGTGTTATGAAAATTTCGGCAAATCTCGCTTACAGGCACGTAACTAAGTCGTTCCGAACGAAGGAAACTTGCGTACATAGCGATCTTAGCTCTGTGTGCCGAGAAGCGTTGTTCCTCAATTTCCTTGATGTGTTATGAAAATTTCGGCAAATCTCGCTTACAGGCACGTAACTAAGTCGTTCCGAACGAAGGAAACTGCGTACATAGCGATCTTAGCTCTGTGTGCCGAGAAGCGTTGTTCCTCAATTTCCTTGATGTGTTATGAAAATTTTCGGCAAATCTCGCTTACAGGCACGTAACTAAGTCGTTCCGAACGAAGGAAACTTGCGTACATAGCGATCTTAGCTCTGTGTGCCGAGAAGCGTTGTTCCTCAATTTCCTTGATGTGTTATGAAAACTTTCGGCATATCTCACTTACAGGTACGTAACTAAGTCGTTCCGAACGAAGGAAACTTGCGTACATAGCGATCTTAGCTCTGTGTGCCGAGAAGCGTTGTTCCTCAATTTCCTTGATGTGTTATGAAAATTTTCGGCAAATCTCGCTTACAGGCACGTAACTAAGTCGTTCCGAACGAAGGAAACTTGCGTACATAGCGATCTTAGCTCTGTGTGCCGAGAAGCGTTGTTCCTCAATTTCCTTGATGTGTTATGAAAACTTTCGGTATATCTCACTTACAGGTACGTAACTAAGTCGTTCCGAACGAAGGAAACTTGCGTACATAGCGATCTTAGCTCTGTGTGCCGAGAAGCGTTGTTCCTCAATTTCCTTGATGTGTTATGAAAACTTTCGGTATATCTCACTTACAGGTACGTAACTAAGTCGTTCCGAACGAAGGAAACTTGCGTACATAGCGATCTTAGCTCTGTGTGCCGAGAAGCGTTGTTCCTCAATTTCCTTGATGTGTTATGAAAATTTTCGGCAAATCTCGCTTACAGGCACGTAACTAAGTCGTTCCGAACGAAGGAAACTTGCGTACATAGCGATCTTAGCTCTGTGTGCCGAGAAGCGTTGTTCCTCAATTTCCTTGATGTGTTATGAAAATTTTCGGCAAATCTCGCTTACAGGCACGTAACTAAGTCGTTCCGAACGAAGGAAACTTGCGTACATAGCGATCTTAGCTCTGTGTGCCGAGAAGCGTTGTTCCTCAATTTCCTTGATGTGTTATGAAAACTTTCGGTATATCTCACTTACAGGTACGTAACTAAGTCGTTCCGAACGAAGGAAACTTGCGTACATAGCGATCTTAGCTCTGTGTGCCGAGAAGCGTTGTTCCTCAATTTCCTTGATGTGTTATGAAAATTTCGGCAAATCTCGCTTACAGGCACGTAACTAAGTCGTTCCGAACGAAGGAAACTTGCGTACATAGCGATCTTAGCTCTGTGTGCCGAGAAGCGTTGTTCCTCAATTTCCTTGATGTGTTATGAAAACTTTCGGTATATCTCACTTACAGGTACGTAACTAAGTCGTTCCGAACGTAGGAAACATGCGTACATAGCGATCTTAGCTCTGTGTGCCGAGAAGCGTTGTTCCTCATTTCCTTGATGTGTTATGAAAATTTTCGGCAAATCTCGCTTACAGGCACGTAACTAAGTCGTTCCGAACGAAGGAAACTTGCGTACATAGCGATCTTAGCTCTGTGTGCCGAGAAGCGTTGTTCCTCAATTTCCTTGATGTGTTATGAAAACTTTCGGTATATCACACTTACAGGTACGTAAGTAAGTCGTTCCGAACGAAGGAAACATGCGTACATAGCGATCTTAGCTCTGTGTGCCTAGAAGCGTTTTCCTATATTTCCTTGATGTGTTATGAAAATTTTCGGCAAATCTCGCTTACAGGTACGTAACTAAGTCGTTCCGAACGAAGGAAACTTGCGTACATAGCGATCTTAGCTCTGTGTGCCGAGAAGCGTTGTTCCTCAATTTCCTTGATGTGTTATGAAAATTTTCGGCAAATCTCGCTTACAGGCACGTAACTAAGTCGTTCCGAACGAAGGAAACTTGCGTACATAGCGATCTTAGCTCTGTGTGCCGAGAAGCGTTGTTCCTCAATTTCCTTGATGTGTTATGAAAACTTTCGGTATATCTCACTTACAGGTACGTAACTAAGTCGTTCCGAACGTAGGAAACATGCGTACATAGCGATCTTAGCTCTGTGTGCCGAGAAGCGTTGTTCCTCAATTTCCTTGATATGTTATGAAAATTTTCGGCAAATATCGCTTACAGGCACGTAACTAAGTCGTTCCGAACGAAGGAAACTTGCGTACATAGCGATCTTAGCTCTGTGTGCCGAGAAGCGTTGTTCCTCAATTTCCTTGATGTGTTATGAAAACTTTCGGTATATCTCACTTACAGGTACGTAACTAAGTCGTTCCGAACGAAGGAAACTTGCGTACATAGCGATCTTAGCTCTGTGTGCCGAGAAGCGTTGTTCCTCATTTCCTTGATGTTTATGAAAATTTTCGGCATATCTCGCTTACAGGCACGTAACTAAGTCGTTCCGAACGAAGGAAACTTGCGTACATAGCGATCTTAGCTCTGTGTGCCGAGAAGCGTTGTTCCTCAATTTCCTTGATGTGTTATGAAAATTTTCGGCAAATCTCGCTTACAGGTACGTAACTAAGTCGTTCCGAACGAAGGAAACTTGCGTACATAGCGATCTTAGCTCTGTGTGCCGAGAAGCGTTGTTCCTCAATTTCCTTGATGTGTTATGAAAATTTTCGGCAAATCTCGCTTACAGGCACGTAACTAAGTCGTTCCGAACGAAGGAAACTTGCGTACATAGCGATCTTAGCTCTGTGTGCCGAGAAGCGTTGTTCCTCAATTTCCTTGATGTGTTATGAAAACTTTCGGTATATCTCACTTACAGGTACGTAACTAAGTCGTTCCGAACGAGGAAACATGCGTACATAGCGATCTTAGCTCTGTGTGCCGAGAAGCGTTGTTCCTCAATTTCCTTGATGTGTTATGAAAATTTTCGGCAAATCTCGCTTACAGGCACGTAACTAAGTCGTTCCGAACGAAGGAAACTTGCGTACATAGCGATCTTAGCTCTGTGTGCCGAGAAGCGTTGTTCCTCAATTTCCTTGATGTGTTATGAAAACTTTCGGTATATCTCACTTACAGGTACGTAACTAAGTCGTTCCGAACGAAGGAAACTTGCGTACATAGCGATCTTAGCTCTGTGTGCCGAGAAGCGTTGTTCCTCTATTTCCTTGATGTTTATGAAAATTTTCGGCATATCTCGCTTACAGGCACGTAACTAAGTCGTTCCGAACGAAGGAAACTTGCGTACATAGCGATCTTAGCTCTGTGTGCCGAGAAGCGTTGTTCCTCAATTTCCTTGATGTGTTATGAAAACTTTCGGTATATCTCACTTACAGGTACGTAACTAAGTCGTTCCGAACGAAGGAAACTTGCGTACATAGCGATCTTAGCTCTGTGTGCCGAGAAGCGTTGTTCCTCAATTTCCTTGATGTGTTATGAAAACTTTCGGTATATCTCACTTACAGGTACGTAACTAAGTCGTTCCGAACGAAGGAAACTGCGTACATAGCGATCTTAGCTCTGTGTGCCGAGAAGCGTTGTTCCTCTATTTCCTTGATGTGTTATGAAAATTTTCGGCAAATCTCGCTTACAGGCACGTAACTAAGTCGTTCCGAACGAAGGAAACTTGCGTACATAGCGATCTTAGCTCTGTGTGCCGAGAAGCGTTGTTCCTCAATTTCCTTGATGTGTTATGAAAACTTTCGGTATATCTCACTTACAGGTACGTAACTAAGTCGTTCCGAACGTAGGAAACATGCGTACATAGCGATCTTAGCTCTGTGTGCCGAGAAGCGTTGTTCCTCAATTTCCTTGATGTGTTATGAAAATTTTCGGCAAATCTCGCTTACAGGTACGTAACTAAGTCGTTCCGAACGAAGGAAACTTGCGTACATAGCGATCTTAGCTCTGTGTGCCGAGAAGCGTTGTTCCTCAATTTCCTTGATGTGTTATGAAAATTTTCGGCAAATCTCGCTTACAGGCACGTAACTAAGTCGTTCCGAACGAAGGAAACTTGCGTACATAGCGATCTTAGCTCTGTGTGCCGAGAAGCGTTGTTCCTCAATTTCCTTGATGTGTTATGAAAACTTTCGGTATATCTCACTTACAGGTACGTAACTAAGTCGTTCCGAACGAAGGAAACTTGCGTACATAGCGATCTTAGCTCTGTGTGCCGAGAAGCGTTGTTCCTCAATTTCCTTGATGTGTTATGAAAATTTTCGGCAAATCTCGCTTACAGGCACGTAACTAAGTCGTTCCGAACGAAGGAAACTTGCGTACATAGCGATCTTAGCTCTGTGTGCCGAGAAGCGTTGTTCCTCAATTTCCTTGATGTGTTATGAAAACTTTCGGTATATCTCACTTACAGGTACGTAACTAAGTCGTTCCGAACGAAGGAAACTTGCGTACATAGCGATCTTAGCTCTGTGTGCCGAGAAGCGTTGTTCCTCTATTTCCTTGATGTGTTATGAAAATTTTCGGCAAATCTCGCTTACAGGCACGTAACTAAGTCGTTCCGAACGAAGGAAACTTGCGTACATAGCGATCTTAGCTCTGTGTGCCGAGAAGCGTTGTTCCTCAATTTCCTTGATGTGTTATGAAAACTTTCGGTATATCTCACTTACAGGTACGTAACTAAGTCGTTCCGAACGAAGGAAACTTGCGTACATAGCGATCTTAGCTCTGTGTGCCGAGAAGCGTTGTTCCTCTATTTCCTTGATGTGTTATGAAAATTTTCGGCAATCTCGCTTACAGGCACGTAACTAAGTCGTTCCGAACGAAGGAAACTTGCGTACATAGCGATCTTAGCTCTGTGTGCCGAGAAGCGTTGTTCCTCAATTTCCTTGATGTGTTATGAAAACTTTCGGTATATCTCACTTACAGGTACGTAACTAAGTCGTTCCGAACGTAGGAAACTGCGTACATAGCGATCTTAGCTCTGTGTGCCGAGAAGCGTTGTTCCTCAATTTCCTTGATGTGTTATGAAAATTTTCGGCAATCTCGCTTACAGGCACGTAACTAAGTCGTTCCGAACGAAGGAAACTTGCGTACATAGCGATCTTAGCTCTGTGTGCCGAGAAGCGTTGTTCCTCAATTTCCTTGATGTGTTATGAAAACTTTCGGTATATCTCACTTACAGGTACGTAACTAAGTCGTTCCGAACGAAGGAAACTTGCGTACATAGCGATCTTAGCTCTGTGTGCCGAGAAGCGTTGTTCCTCAATTTCCTTGATGTGTTATGAAAACTTTCGGTATATCTCACTTACAGGTACGTAACTAAGTCGTTCCGAACGAGGAAACATGCGTACATAGCGATCTTAGCTCTGTGTGCCGAGAAGCGTTGTTCCTCAATTTCCTTGATGTGTTATGAAAATTTTCGGCAAATCTCGCTTACAGGCACGTAACTAAGTCGTTCCGAACGAAGGAAACTTGCGTACATAGCGATCTTAGCTCTGTGTGCCGAGAAGCGTTGTTCCTCAATTTCCTTGATGTGTTATGAAAACTTTCGGTATATCTCACTTACAGGTACGTAACTAAGTCGTTCCGAACGAAGGAAACTTGCGTACATAGCGATCTTAGCTCTGTGTGCCGAGAAGCGTTGTTCCTCATTTCCTTGATGTGTTATGAAAATTTTCGGCAAATCTCGCTTACAGGCACGTAACTAAGTCGTTCCGAACGAAGGAAACTTGCGTACATAGCGATCTTAGCTCTGTGTGCCGAGAAGCGTTGTTCCTCAATTTCCTTGATGTGTTATGAAAACTTTCGGTATATCTCACTTACAGGTACGTAACTAAGTCGTTCCGAACGAAGGAAACTTGCGTACATAGCGATCTTAGCTCTGTGTGCCGAGAAGCGTTGTTCCTCTATTTCCTTGATGTGTTATGAAAATTTTCGGCAAATCTCGCTTACAGGCACGTAACTAAGTCGTTCCGAACGAAGGAAACTTGCGTACATAGCGATCTTAGCTCTGTGTGCCGAGAAGCGTTGTTCCTCATTTCCTTGATGTGTTATGAAAACTTTCGGTATATCTCACTTACAGGTACGTAACTAAGTCGTTCCGAACGAAGGAAACTTGCGTACATAGCGATCTTAGCTCTGTGTGCCGAGAAGCGTTGTTCCTCAATTTCCTTGATGTGTTATGAAAATTTTCGGCAAATCTCGCTTACAGGCACGTAACTAAGTCGTTCCGAACGAAGGAAACTTGCGTACATAGCGATCTTAGCTCTGTGTGCCGAGAAGCGTTGTTCCTCAATTTCCTTGATGTGTTATGAAAATTTTCGGCAAATCTCGCTTACAGGCACGTAACTAAGTCGTTCCGAACGAAGGAAACTTGCGTACATAGCGATCTTAGCTCTGTGTGCCGAGAAGCGTTGTTCCTCAATTTCCTTGATGTGTTATGAAAACTTTCGGTATATCTCACTTACAGGTACGTAACTAAGTCGTTCCGAACGAAGGAAACTTGCGTACATAGCGATCTTAGCTCTGTGTGCCGAGAAGCGTTGTTCCTCAATTTCCTTGATGTGTTATGAAAATTTTCGGCAAATCTCGCTTACAGGTACGTAACTAAGTCGTTCCGAACGAAGGAAACTTGCGTACATAGCGATCTTAGCTCTGTGTGCCGAGAAGCGTTGTTCCTCAATTTCCTTGATGTGTTATGAAAATTTCGGCAAATCTCGCTTACAGGCACGTAACTAAGTCGTTCCGAACGAAGGAAACTTGCGTACATAGCGATCTTAGCTCTGTGTGCCGAGAAGCGTTGTTCCTCAATTTCCTTGATGTGTTATGAAAACTTTCGGTATATCTCACTTACAGGTACGTAACTAAGTCGTTCCGAACGTAGGAAACATGCGTACATAGCGATCTTAGCTCTGTGTGCCGAGAAGCGTTGTTCCTCTATTTCCTTGATGTGTTATGAAAATTTTCGGCAATCTCGCTTACAGGCACGTAACTAAGTCGTTCCGAACGAAGGAAACTTGCGTACATAGCGATCTTAGCTCTGTGTGCCGAGAAGCGTTGTTCCTCAATTTCCTTGATGTGTTATGAAAACTTTCGGTATATCTCACTTACAGGTACGTAACTAAGTCGTTCCGAACGTAGGAAACATGCGTACATAGCGATCTTAGCTCTGTGTGCCGAGAAGCGTTGTTCCTCAATTTCCTTGATGTGTTATGAAAATTTTCGGCAATCTCGCTTACAGGCACGTAACTAGTCGTTCCGAACGAAGGAAACTTGCGTACATAGCGATCTTAGCTCTGTGTGCCGAGAAGCGTTGTTCCTCAATTTCCTTGATGTGTTATGAAAACTTTCGGTATATCTCACTTACAGGTACGTAACTAAGTCGTTCCGAACGAAGGAAACTTGCGTACATAGCGATCTTAGCTCTGTGTGCCGAGAAGCGTTGTTCCTCAATTTCCTTGATGTGTTATGAAATTTTCGGCAAATCTCGCTTACAGGCACGTAACTAAGTCGTTCCGAACGAAGGAAACTTGCGTACATAGCGATCTTAGCTCTGTGTGCCGAGAAGCGTTGTTCCTCAATTTCCTTGATGTGTTATGAAAACTTTCGGTATATCTCACTTACAGGTACGTAACTAAGTCGTTCCGAACGAAGGAAACTTGCGTACATAGCGATCTTAGCTCTGTGTGCCGAGAAGCGTTGTTCCTCATTTCCTTGATGTGTTATGAAAATTTTCGGCAAATCTTGCTTACAGGCACGTAACTAAGTCGTTCCGAACGAAGGAAACTTGCGTACATAGCGATCTTAGCTCTGTGTGCCGAGAAGCGTTGTTCCTCAATTTCCTTGATGTGTTATGAAAACTTTCGGTATATCCACTTACAGGTACGTAACTAAGTCGTTCCGAACGAAGGAAACATGCGTACATAGCGATCTTAGCTCTGTGTGCCGAGAAGCGTTGTTCCTCTATTTCCTTGATGTGTTATGAAAATTTTCGGCAAATCTCGCTTACAGGCACGTAACTAAGTCGTTCCGAACGAAGGAAACTTGCGTACATAGCGATCTTAGCTCTGTGTGCCGAGAAGCGTTGTTCCTCAATTTCCTTGATGTGTTATGAAAACTTTCGGTATATCTCACTACAGGTACGTAACTAAGTCGTTCCGAACGAAGGAAACTTGCGTACATAGCGATCTTAGCTCTGTGTGCCGAGAAGCGTTGTTCCTCATTTCCTTGATGTGTTATGAAAATTTTCGGCAAATCTCGCTTACAGGCACGTAACTAAGTCGTTCCGAACGAAGGAAACTTGCGTACATAGCGATCTTAGCTCTGTGTGCCGAGAAGCGTTGTTCCTGAATTTCCTTGATGTGTTATGAAAACTTTCGGCAAATCTCGCTTACAGGCACGTAACTAAGTCGTTCCGAACGAAGGAAACTTGCGTACATAGCGATCTTAGCTCTGTGTGCCGAGAAGCGTTGTTCCTGAATTTCCTTGATGTGTTATGAAAATTTTCGGCAAATCTCGCTTACAGGCACGTAACTAAGTCGTTCCGAACGAAGGAAACTTGCGTACATAGCGATCTTAGCTCTGTGTGCCGAGAAGCGTTGTTCCTCAATTTCCTTGATGTGTTATGAAAACTTTCGGTATATCTCACTTACAGGTACGTAACTAAGTCGTTCCGAACGAAGGAAACTTGCGTACATAGCGATCTTAGCCGTGTGCCGAGAAGCGTTGTTCCTCAATTTCTTTGATGTTTATGAAATCTTTCGGTATATCTCACTTACAGGTACGTAACTAAGTCGTTCCGAACAAAGGAAACTTGCGTACATAGCGATCTTAGCTCTGTGTGCCGAGAAGCATTGTTCCTGAATTTCCTTGATGTGTTATGAAAATTTTCGGCAAATCTTGCTTACAGGCACGTAACTGAGTCGTTCCGAACGAAGGAAACTTGCGTACATAGCGATCTTAGCTCTGTGTGCCGAGAAGCGTTGTTCCTCAATTTCCTTGATGTGTTATGAAAACTTTCGGTATATCACACTTACAGGTACGAAACTAAGTCGTTCCGAACGTAGGAAACATGCGTACATAGCGATCTTAGCTCTGTGTGCCTAGAAGCGTTGTTCCTCTATTTCCTTGATGTGTTATGAACATTTTCGGCAATTCTCGCTTACATGCACGTAACTAAGTCGTTCCGAGCGAAGGAAACTTGCGAACATAGCGATCTTAGCTCTGTGTGCCGAGAAGCGTTGTTTCTCAATTTCCTTGATGAGTTATGAAAACATTCGGTATATCTCACTTACAGGTACGTAACTAAGTCGTTCCGAACGTAGGAAACATGCGTACATAGCGATCTTAGCTCTGTGTGCCGAGAAGCGTTGTTCCTCAATTTCCTTGATATGTTATGAAAATTTTCGGCATATCTCGCTTACAGGCACGTAACTATGTCGTTCCGAAAAAGGAAACTTGCGTACATAGCGATCTTAGCTCTGTGTGCCGAGAAGCGTTGTTCCCCAATTTCCTTGATGTGTTATGAAAACTTTCGGTATATCTCACCTACAGGTACGTAACTAAGTCGTTCCGAACGAAGGAAAGTTGCGTACATAGCGATCTTAGCTCTGTGTGCCGAGAAGCGTTGTTCCTGAATTTCCTTGATGTGTTATGCAAATTTTCGGCAAATCTTGTTTACAGGCACGTAACTAAGTCGTTCCGAACGAAGGAAACTTGCGTACATAGAGATCTTAGCTCTGTGTGCCGAGAAGCGTTGTTCCTCAATTTCCTTGATGTGTTATGAAAACTTTCGGTATATCACACTTACAGGTACGTAACTAAGTCGTTCCGAACAAAGGAAACTTGCGTACATAGCGATCATAGCTCTGTATGACGAGAATCCTTGTTCCTCAATTTCCTTGATGTGTTATGAAAATTTTCGGCAAATCTCGCTTACAGGCACGTAACTAAATCGTTCCGAACGAAGGAAACTTGCGTGCATAGCGATCTTAGCTCTGTGTGCCGAGAAGCGTTGTTCCTGAATTTCCTTGATGTGTTATGAAAATTTTCGGCAAATCTTGCTTACAGGCACGTAACTAAGTCGTTCCGAACGAAGGAAACTTTCGTACATAGCGATCTTAGCTCTGTGTGCCGAGAAGCGTTGTTCCTAAATTTCCTTGATGTGTTATGAAAACTTTCGGTATATCACGCTTACAGGTACGTAACTAAGTCGTTCCGAACAAAGGAAACTTGCGTACATAGCGATCTTAGCTCTGTGTGACGAGAATCCTTGTTCCTCAATTTCCTTGATGTGTTATGAAAATTTTCGGCAAATCTCGCTTACAGGCACGTAACTAAGTCGTTCCGAACGAAGGAAACTTGCGTACATAGCGATCTTAGCTCTGTGTGCCGAGAAGCGTTGTTCCCCAATTTCCTTGATGTGTTATGAAAATTTTCGGCAAATCTCGCTTACAGGCACGTAACTAAGTTATTCGAACGAAGGAGACATGCGTACAAAGCGATCTTAGCTCTGTGTGCCGAGATGCGTTGTTCCTCAATTTCCTTGATGTGTTATGAAAACTTTCGGTATATCTCACTTATAGGTACGTAACTAAGTCGTTCCGAACAAAGGAAACTTGCGTACGTAGCGATCTTAGCTCTGTGTGCCGAGAAGCGTTGTTCCTCAATTTCCTTGATCTGTTATAAAAACTATCGGTATATCTCACTTACAGGTACGTAACTGAGTCGTTCCGAACGAAGGACACTTGCGTACATAGCGATCTTAGCTCTGTGTGTCGAGAAGCGTTGTTCCTCTATTTCCTTGATGCGTTATGAAAATTTTCGGCAAATCTTGCTTAAAGGCACGTAACTAAGTTGTTCCGAACAAAGGAAACTTGCGTAGATAGCGATCTAAGCTCTGTGTGCCGAGAAGCGTTGTTCGTCAATTTCCTTGATGTGTTATGAAAACTTTCGATATATCTCACTTACAGGTACGTAACTAAGTCTTTCCGATCGAAGGAAACTTGCGTACATAGCGATCTTAGCTCTGTGTGCCGAGATGCGTTGTTCCTCAATTTCCTTGTTGTGTTATGAAAACTTTCGTTATAACTCACTTATAGGTACGTAACTAAGTCGTTCCGAACGAAGGAAACTTGCGTACGTAGCGATCTTAGCTCTGTGTGCCGAGAAGCGTTGTTCCTCAATTTCCTTGATCTGTTATAAAAACTTTCGGTATATCTCACTTACAGGTACGTAACTGAGTCGTTCCGAACGAAGGACACTTGCGTACATAGCGATCTTAGCTCTGTGTGCCGAGAAGCGTTGTTCCTGAGTTTCCTTGATGTGTTATGCAAATTTTCGGCAAATCTTGCTTACAGGCACGTAACTAAGTTGTTCCGAACGTAGGAAACATGCGTACATAGCGATCTTAGCACTGTGTGCCTAGAAGCGTTGTTCCTCTATTTCCTTGATGTGTTATGAAAATTTTCGGCAAATCTCGCTTACAGGTACGTAACTAAGTCGTTCCGAACAGAGGAAACTTGCGTACATAGCGATCTTAGCTCTGTGTGACGAGAATCCTTGTTCCTCAATTTCCTTGATGTGTTATGAAAAGATTTCGGCAAATCTCACTTACAGGCACGTAACTAATTAGTTCCGAACGAAGGAAACTTGCGTAGATGGCGATCTAAGCTCTGTGTGCCGAGAAGCGTTGTTCCTCAATTTCCTTGATGTGTTATGAAAACTTTCGATATATCTCACTTACAGGTACGTATCTAAGTCTTTCCGATCGAAGGAAACTTGCGTACATAGCGATCTTAGCTCTGTGTGCCGAGAAGAGTTGTTCCTCTATTTCCTTGATGTGTTATGAAAATTTTCGGCAAATCTCGCTTACAGGCACGTAACTAAGTCGTTCCGAACGAAGGAAACTTGCGTACACTTCCATCTTAGCTTTGTAAGCCGAGAAGCGTTGTTCCTCAATTTTCATGATGTGTTATGATAACTTTCGTTATATTTCACTCACAGGTACGTAATTAAGTCGTTCCGAACGAAGGAAACTTGAGTACATAGCGATCTTAGCTCTGTGTGCCGAGAAGCGTTGTTCCACAATTTCCTTGATGTGTTATGAAAATTTTCGGCAAATCTCGCTTACAGGCACGTAACTAAGCCGTTCCGAACGAAGGAAACTTGCGTACACTTCCATCTTAGCTTTGTAAGCCGAGAAGCGTTGTTCCTCAATTTTCTTGATGTGTTATGATAACTTTCGGCAAATCTCACTTAAAGGCACGTAACTTAGTCGTTCCGAACGTAGGAAACATGCGTACATAGCGATCTTAGCTCTGTGTGCAGAGAAGCGTTGTTCCTCAATTTCCTTGATGAGTTACAAAAATTTTCGGCAAATCTCGCTTATAGGCCCGTAACTAAGTCTTTCCGAACGAAGGAAACTTGCGTACATAGCGATCTTATCTCTGTGAGTCGAGAAGCGTTGTTCCTCCTGTAGCGTATTTCGTATCTACTACTATTTCGTGTGATCGCTATGGAGGTAGGAATGGGTAGTGACTCGGTGAGGTTTCTTTCAATAACTGATATACTCGTATATCACAATCATACTATATTTCCTTTGGATATTTACATTTACTAAAATAGTCTATGGGGACATAACGCCGTTGTCCGCCACGTTTTCGCGTCTGCGTCGCTTGGTCCTGTCGTGCGGGCGTGTTGACGCTCGTCTGCGTCCCTTGCGTGCACGTGGCCTTCTGCTCCTCCGTCTGGGTTTCCACGGAGCGGTATTTCGGCGGGTCCCAGGTCGGCAGCCACCACGGTACCTGTCGGTCAGGCGAGGGTTCCCTGAGACGGGGCGTCCTTGGCCGCCCTTGGCCCTCGTCGGATGACGAGAGAGTTATCGGTGAGGTCGGATGGAGCTCCAAGGTCGGCCCGACGTCGGGCACCGGCTCCTTCCTGCGTGCCTTCTCTTTCCGGGGCCTCGTTGGTTCCGCACCCTCGGCTAGTCGGGGGTGTTTCCTCGGAGTACGTCCGGTGTTGGAGCTACGTCGCTTCTCCGGGAGCCGAGGCGGATGAGGGCCAGAGTGGGCGCTGCGGACCCTCGGTTTTGTTGGCGTGGCGCCGGAGCTGGATCGTGGAAGGCCCAGCGAAGGCGATGATGCGCCGGAGCTGGGGCGCGTGGCGCCAGGTGACGTCGAGGGAGCGTCGGAGCCGGGGCGTGGAACGTCAAGCGAAGGCGTCGGGGCGCCGGAGCTGTGTCGCGGAGCGCCAGGCGACGCCGAGGAAGCGTCGGAGCCGGGGCGTGGAACGCCAAGCGAAGGCGTCGGGCGCCGGAGCTGTGGCGCGAGGCGCCGAGGAAGGCGGAGGGGCGTGGCGCCGGAGGCGTCGGGGCGCCGGAGCTGTGGCGCAAGGCGCCAGAGGAAGGCGACTGTGCGCCGGAGTGTTGGCGCAGAGCGCCAGGCGAAGGCGAGGATGTGCCCGGTTTTCTCCTTGTCAGGAGGTGTAGAGGCGCCGGCCGGGTGTGTTTCCGAACGCCTATTTCTCCCTTCTGAGGAGAAAGTTTCTTCGCGCTCTTCGTCTTGGCGGCTTGCTGGTTCTTCCGTGGAATAATCCTGGCGACTATGCGCCGTGTCGATGCGTAGGAGTAGCGAGAATGCGCTAATTGCTCGTTGTCTCGACTCCACGGGGAGCCTGCTTATGTTCCCTGTGGGTTGACTTTTGCCCACGGAAAAGCGTACCCGGCGTATGACGCCTAGCGGAGGTGCCCGGTACTATCTGTGCGCGGCGTATATGTAGCCGCCTGAGCGTCTTTCGGCTCACGGGTTAGCTAGCCTGGCGCGCGCCGCGCAGCGGCGGCGCCCGTACTATCAGTGCGGCCGCTTATGCATTTGTGCGATTGAATTTTCATCGCCATCGTGCGATTGAATTTTTATCGCCACAGGACCCCCTTCGCTGTTTTATGGTTTATGGTATTTGAAAACGAACTGGCGGGCGCGAGGTTCGTCCGCTCCGCGTCCTTTGTTCTTTTTCGGGCTGTTCTTGTCGTGTGGGTTCTCGTTTTTCCTCCCCGTCGTTTTCCTGAAGAGTGTATGCAGGTTTCACTCTGTCTATTGAAACGTTAATGTCCTTACCATTTTTACGCAAGGTAATTACTTTTTCCCCTCTCTTTATTATTTCGAAGGGTCCTTCATACGGCGGCTGCAAGGTTCCTCCCATTAGCTCTCTCCGTAGGAAGGCGTGAGTTGCTGTTTCCATGTTTTGGAAGATAAAGGGCGTTGCCTGTCCGTGTCTTTTTATTTCTTGTGGTCTTAAGTTTTGTAGATTCTTTTTGAGCTGCCTTAGCATGTCTTCGGGCTCATCTGCTATTTCTAGTTCGTTGTTTTGTTGCAGGAATTGCCCGGGTAGCTTGATTGGCTCTCCGTATATCATTTCGGCTGCTGTTGCTTGTAGATCTTCTTTCCAAGCAGCACGAATGCCCATTAGCACTACGGGTAGAATCTCGACCCATTTCTCCGTTTGATGGCATTTAATGGCAGTTTTTAGCTGACGGTGAAATCGTTCGACCATGCCGTTGGCCGCTGGATGGTATGCCGTTGTCCTATAATGCGTAGTCCCTGTGAGCTGCGTCAGCCGTTTGAACAGGTCGGCTTCGAACTGCCGCCCCTGGTCCGTGGTTATGTATTTTGGGACTCCGAATCTTGCCATCCAATTGGCGAAGATGTTGTTTGCTATGGTGTCTGCCGTTATGTCAGGGACTGGTATTGCTTCCGGCCATCTTGAGAATCGATCTATTAACGTCAGGCAGTATCTGTATCCTTTTGACGTTGGCATTGGCCCCACAATGTCAATGTGGATGTGTTCGAATCTGCGTGTCGGCGTTCGGAAAGTCCCTATTTGTGTCTTGTTATGCCTCGTTACTTTCGCTTGTTGGCATTGCAAGCACGCTTGTGCCCACTTCCGGCAATCTTTTTGTACCCCGGGCCAAACGTAACGCTGCGTGATTAGCTTCACTGTGGCTTTTACCCCTGGGTGTGACAAACCATGTAACGACTGAAACACCTGCCTGCGATATGGTTGTGTCACGAAGGGTCGTGGAGTCTGTGCGTCTATGTCGCAATAGAGGGCAACCTTAGTCCCGGGGATCGGCACTTTTTTTAATTTTAACGCTGTCTCCGACTGTAGGACTCGCTGCAATTCCTCGTCGTTTTCTTGCGATTCCGCTAACTTTTCGAAGTTAATCGCCTCTTGGATGCCTTCTACCCTTGATAGAGCATCTGCCACCACATTTTCTTTCCCCGAAATATGTTGGATGTCCGTTCAGAATTGCGCTATGAATTCTAGATGCCGTGCCTGCCGTGGAGAGCTTCGTAGCGGGTCTTGTTTAAAGGCGTAAGTTATCGGTTTGTGGTCGGTATAGATGGTAAATTCTCGCCCTTCTAATAAATGTCTGTAGTATTTTACCGCTAGATAGACGGCTAACAGCTCCCTGTCGTAGGGGCTGTATTTTCTTTGTGCGGGGCTCAACTTCTTACTCATAAATGCCAGCGGTTGCCAGCTTTGCCCGCTTTGTTGCTGAACTACTGCCCCTATCGCATTATCGGAGGCATCCGTGGTCACGGCTAGCTTGCTCCGTGGGTCGGGATGCGCTAATAAGGTGGCCCGTGAGAGGCTATTTTTAGTTCTCTCGAAGGCTTCCTCCAGCTCTATTGTCCACTGGATCGGCGCCTTACCTTTCTTCTTTGGGCCCGCCAGTGTGTCGTTTAACTTGGCTTGGTCCACGGCTGCTCCGGGGATGAACCTTCTGTAAAAATTTAACATCCCCAGGAACTGGCGCATCTGCCTCACCGTTGCAGGTTTCGGGAATTCCTGTATTGCCTGGACTCTCTCTGGTAAGGGCTTCGTTCCCTCTTTCGTTACCACATATCCCAGGAACTTGACGTGTTCTTCACCGAAGATGCATTTCGCCGGGTTTATCCTTAACCCGTAGTCGTTCAACCGTTGGAACAGCTTTCGTAGGTGTCTGTCGTGCTCTTCCCTTGACTTGGATGCTACCAGGATATCATCGATGTGGGCGTAGCAGAAATCCAGGCCATACAACACCTCGTTGATGAAACGCTGGAAAGTCTGCGCTGCGTTTCGTAGCCCAAATGGCATGTACTTGTACTCAAATAGTCCGAACGGCGTTGTAATCGCCGTCTTTGGAATGTCTTCTGGGTGAATCGGGATTTGGTTATACGCTCTCACCAAATCTATCGTCGAGAAGATTTTTCTCCCTTCCAGATTTTGCGTGAAATCCTCAATATGCGGGATCGGATATCGGTCTGGTATGGTTCGTGCGTTTAGTTTGCGGTAATCCCCGCATGGGCGCCAAGAATTCTCCTTCTTGGGCGCCATGTGTAGGGGCGCGGCCCATGGACTCTTTGACGGCTGGATCACTCCTTCCTGTTGCAACAGTTCGAACTCCGCTTTTGCTGCCTTTAGTTTGTCAGGCGCGAGTCGGCGGGGGCGACACCCTTCAGGTGGCCCCGGTATTGTCTGGATATGATGCCTCGTTGAATGAGATACCTCTTTCCTAACCCCTAAGGGTTTTAATATTTCTGGGAATTCGGCAAGGAGCTCATGATAGTTCGTCCGGCTTGCGACCGCCTTGATGCCTTCCCCTATCGCAGTACTCTGAGATTTTCTCGACGATAACCCGGTTTTTCCGTCGATCAAACGTCCCTCACGTAGGTCTGGGATCAAGTGAAAATATGACAGGAAGTCGGCGCCTATTATTGGTTGGGTTACTTCGGCTATCGTGAACCTCCACAAGAACTTTCTCCTTAAATCAAAGTCGGGTTCTAGTGTTATTTGCCCGTACGTGCGAATTACGGATCCGTTTGCCGCATACAACTGGTACGCCTCTGCCACTCGTGCGCCTTTGACTAGGTTTCGAGGATATACACAGACGTCGGATCCGGTGTCTATCAAATACGGGGTTTTTGTTTTATTGTCGGTCATTATGAGGCGGCGTGGTCTTGGGTCAATGTCGTTGGCCGCCATCAACGACTGCCCTCCGTGTTTTCCTTCTTGTAGGTGCACGGTTGACGGCATTTCTTTGCTTCCGCCCCGAAACGTTGGTGGAAGAAGCACTGCCCCTCGTCTTTGTTGGCATCTCTTCGTTTACGTATTCGACTAGAGGACCTTTCTCTAGGAGCTTGATACCTTGCTCGGCTCCTTGAGCGACTGTGTCGTTCTCGGATTTGAGCGGACAGCATCTCGACTTGCTGCGTTAATGCTTTAATTTGAGCCTCTATCGATGGTTGCGTCGCCGTGGCAGCAGCAACAGTCATGCGACTGGTCACTTCTGTGATTCTATCGGCTTGTTCCGCGACCTCCTCTAACCGATCTTCCGTTCGGGTGGCGAGGATAACTTGCGCCTGTTGCGGTAACCGACCTAGCCACAAGGTACGTAGGAGTTGCTCAGGGACATTATCGTTGGCGAGGGTCTGTAAATGCCGCAGGAACTGCGAAGGCTTTCGGTCGCCGAGCTCTTCGTGCTCTAATAGCTGCCGGATACGTTGTTCCTGCGTGGCTGTCAGTCGCTGTGTTAGGGCTTTTTTTACCGCCTCGTATTTTCCTTGAGCCGGAGGTTGTGTTACGATGTCCCGGATCTCGCGAGCGTATCTGGTCTCCAAGTGAGCCAGTACGTAGGAATATTTCGTTGCATCCTGGGTTATACCTCCAAGTGTAAATTGGCTCTCCAATTGCGCGAACCATAACTCGGGTTCCTCCGGCCAAAATGGGGGCGCTTTAATCGCCAAACGAGTGACCTGTTCCTGTCCTTCCATGATCACGTCGGGGTCACCAATTTGTAGCGTATTTCGTATCTACTACTATTTCGTGTGATCGCTATGGAGGTAGGAATGGGTAGTGACTCGGTGAGGTTTCTTTCAATAACTGATATACTCGTATATCACAATCATACTATATTTCCTTTGGATATTTACATTTACTAAAATAGTCTATGGGGACATAACGCCGTTGTCCGCCACGTTTTCGCGTCTGCGTCGCTTGGTCCTGTCGTGCGGGCGTGTTGACGCTCGTCTGCGTCCCTTGCGTGCACGTGGCCTTCTGCTCCTCCGCCTGGGTTTCCACGGAGCGGTATTTCGGCGGGTCCCAGGTCGGCAGCCACCACGGTACCTGTCGGTCAGGCGAGGGTTCCCTGAGACGGGGCGTCCTTGGCCGCCCTTGGCCCTCGTCGGATGACGAGAGAGTTATCGGTGAGGTCGGATGGAGCTCCAAGGTCGGCCCGACGTCGGGCACCGGCTCCTGCCTGCGTGCCTTCTCTTTCCGGGGCCTCGTTGGTTCCGCACCCTCGGCTAGTCGGGGGTGTTTCCTCGGAGTACGTCCGGTGTTGGAGCTACGTCGCTTCTCCGGGAGCCGAGGCGGATGAGGGCCAGAGTGGGCGCTGCGGACCCCCGGTTTTGTTGGCGTGGCGCCGGAGCTGGATCGTGGAAGGCCCAGCGAAGGCGATGATGCGCCGGAGCTGGGTCGCGTGGCGCCAGGTGACGTCGAGGGAGCGTCGGAGCCGGGGCGTGGAATGTCAAGCGAAGGCGTCGGGGCGCCGGAGCTGTGGCGCGGAGCGCCAGGCGACGCCGAGGAAGCGTCGGAGCCGGGGCGTGGAACGCCAAGCGAAGGCGTCGGGGCGCCGGAGCTGTGGCGCGGAGCGCCAGGCGACGCCGAGGAAGCGTCGGAGCCGGGGCGTGGAACGCCAAGCGAAGGCGTCGGGGCGCCGGAGCTGTGGCGCGGAGCGCCAGGCGACGCCGAGGAAGCGTCGGAGCCGGGGCGTGGAACGCCAAGCGAAGGCGTCGGGGCGCCGGAGCTGTGGCGCAAGGCGCCAGAGGAAGGCGACTGTGCGCCGGAGTGTTGGCGCAGAGCGCCAGGCGAAGGCGAGGATGTGCCCGGTTTTCTCCTTGTCAGGAGGTGTAGAGGCGCCGGCCGGGTGTGTTTCCGAACGCCTATTTCTCCCTTCTGAGGAGAAAGTTTCTTCGCGCTCTTCGTCTTGGCGGCTTGCTGGTTCTTCCGTGGAATAATCCTGGCGACTATGCGCCGTGTCGATGCGTAGGAGTAGCGAGAATGCGCTAATTGCTCGTTGTCTCGACTCCACGGGGAGCCTGCTTATGTTCCCTGTGGGTTGACTTTTGCCCACGGAAAAGCGTACCCGGCGTATGACGCCTAGCGGAGGTGCCCGGTACTATCTGTGCGCGGCGTATATGTAGCCGCCTGAGCGTCTTTCGGCTCACGGGTTAGCTAGCCTGGCGCGCGCCGCGCAGCGGCGGCGCCCGTACTATCAGTGCGGCCGCTTATGCATTTGTGCGATTGAATTTTCATCGCCATCGTGCGATTGAATTTTCATCGCCACACCTCCATTTCCTTGATGTGTTATGAAAACTTTCGGTATATCTCACTTACAGGTACGTAACTAAGTCGTTCCGAACGAAGGAAACTTGCGTACATAGCGATCTTAGCTCTGTGTGCCGAGAAGCGTTGTTCCTCTATTTCTTTGATGTTTTATGAAAATTTTCGGCAAATCTTGCTTACAGGCACGTAACTAAATTGTTTCTAACGAAGGAAACTTGCGTACATAGCGATCTTAGCTCTGTGTGCCGAGAAGCGTTGTTCTCAATTTCTTGATGTGTTATGATAATTTTCGGCAAATCTCGCTTACAGGCACGTAACTAAGTCGTTCCGAACGAAGGAAACTTGCGTACATAGCGATCTTAGCTCTGTGTGCCGAGAAGCGTTGTTCCTCTATTTCCTTGATGTGTTTTGAAAATTTTCGGCAAATCTCGCTTACAGGCACGTAACTAAGTCGTTCCGAACAAAGGAAACCTGCGTACACTTCCATCTTAGCTTTGTAGCCGAGAAGCGTTGTTCCTCAATTTTCTTGATGTGTTATGATAACTTTCGGCAAATCTCACTTAAAGGCACGTAACTTAGTCGTTCCGAACGTAGGAAACATGCGTACATAGCGATCTTAGCTCTGTGTGCCGAGAAGCGTTGTTCCTCAATTTCCTTGATCTGTTATGAAAACTTTCGGTATATCTCACTTACAGATACGTAACTATGTCGTTCCGAACGAAGGAAACTTGCGTACATAGCGATCTTAGCTCTGTGTGCCGAGAAGCGTTGTTCCCCAATTTCCTTGATGTGTTATGAAAATTTTCGGCAAATCTCGCTTACAGGCATGTAACTAAGTTGTTCCGAACGAAGGAAACATGCGTACATAACGATCTTAGCTCTGTGTGCCAAGAAGCGTTGTTCCTCAATTTCCTTGATGTGTTATGAAAACTTTCGGTATATCTCACTTATAGGTACGTAACTATGTCGTTCCGAACGAAGGAAACTTGCGTACGTAGCGATCTTAGCTCTGTGTGCCGAGAAGCGTTGTTCCTCAATTTCCTTGATCTGTTATAAAACTTTCGGTATATCTCACTTACAGGTACGTAACTGAGTTGTTCCGAACGAAGGACAGTTGCGTGCATAGCGATCTTAGCTCTGTGTGTCGGGAAGTGTTGTTCCTCTATTTCCTTGATGTGTTATGAAAATTTTCGGCAAATCTCGCTTAAAGGCACGTAACTAAGTTGTTACGAACGAAGGAAACTTGCGTACATAGCGATATTAGCTCTGTGTACCGAGAAACGTTGTTCCTCTATTTCCTTGATGTGTTATGAAAATTTTCGGCAAATCTCGCTTAAAGGCACGTAACTAAATTGTTCTGAACGAAGGAAACTTCGTAGATAGCGATCTAAGCTCTGTGTGCCGAGAAGCGTTGTTCGTCAATTTCCTTGATGTGTTATGAAAACTTTCGATATATCCCACTTACAGGTACGTAACTAAGTCGTTACCATCGAAGGAAACTTGCGTACATAGCGATCTTAGCTCTGTGTGCCGAGAAGCGTTGTTCCTCTATTTCCTTGATGTGTTATGAAAACTTTCGGTATATCTCACTTACAGGTACGTAACTAAGTCGTTCCGAACGAAGGAAACTTGCGTACATAGCGATCTTAGCTCTGTGTGCCGAGAAGCGTTGTTCCTCTATTTCCTTGATGTGTTTTGAAAATTTTCGGCAAATCTCGCTTACAGGCACGTAACTAAGTCGTTCCGAACAAAGGAAACCTGCGTACACTTCCATCTTAGCTTTGTAAGCCGAGAAGCGTTGTTCCTCAATTTTCTTGATGTGTTATGATAACTTTCGGCAAATCTCACTTAAAGGCACGTAACTTAGTCGTTCCGAACGTAGGAAACATGCGTACATAGCGATCTTAGCTCTGTGTGCCGAGAAGCGTTGTTCCTCAATTTCCTTGATCTGTTATGAAAACTTTCGGTATATCTCACTTACAGATACGTAACTATGTCGTTCCGAACGAAGGAAACTTGCGTACATAACGATCTTAGCTCTGTGTGCCGAGAAGCGTTGTTCCTCAATTTCCTAGATGTGTTATGATAATTTTCGGCAAATATCGCTTACAGGCACGTAACTAAGTCGTTCCGAACGAAGGAAACTTGCGTACATAGCGATCTTAGCTCTGTGTGCCGAGAAGCGTTGTTCCTCAATTTCCATGATGTGTTATGAAAACTTTCGGTATATCTCACTTACAGGTACGTAACTAAGTCGTTCCGAACAAAGGAAACTTGCGTACATAGCGATCCTAGCTTTGTGTGCCGAGAAGCGTTGTTCCTTTTTTTCCTTGATGTCTTATGAAAATTTTCGGCAAATCTCGCTTACAGGCACGTAACTAAGTCGTTCCGAACGAAGGAAACTTGCGTACATAGCGATCTTAGCTCTGTGTGCCGAGAAGCGTTGTTCCCCAATTTCCTTGATGTGTTATGAAAATTTTCGGCAAATCTCTCTTACAGGCACGTAACTAAGTTGTTCCGAACGAAGGAAACATGCGTACATAACGATCTCAGCTCTGTGTGCCGAGAAGCGTTGTTCCTCAATTTCCTTGATGTGTTATGAAAACTTTCGGTATATCTCACTTATAGGTACGTAACTAAGTCGTTCCGTACGAAGGAAACTTGCGTACGTAGCGATCTTAGCTCCGTGTGCCGAGAAGCGTTGTTCCTCAATTTCCTTGATGTGTTATGAAAACTTTCGGTATATCTCACTTACAGGTACGTAACTAAGTCGTTCCGAACGAAGGAAACTTGCGTACATAGCGATCTTAGCTCTGTGTGCCGAGAAGCGTTGTTCCTCTATTTCCTTGATGTGTTTTGAAAATTTTCGGCAAATCTCGCTTACAGGCACGTAACTAAGTCGTTCCGAACGAAGGAAACTTGCGTACACTTCCATCTTAGCTTTGTAAGCCGAGAAGCGTTGTTCCTCAATTTTCATGATGTGTTATGATAACTTTCGTTATATCTCACTCACAGGTACGTAATTAAGTCGTTCCGAACGAAGGAAACTTGCGTACATAGCGATCTTAGCTCTGTGTGTCGAGAAGCGTTGTTCCACAATTTCCTTGATATGTTATGAAAATTTTCGGCAAATCTCGCTTACAGGCACGTAACTAAGTCGTTCCGAACAAAGGAAACCTGCGTACACTTCCATCTTAGCTTTGTAAGCCGAGAAGCGTTGTTCCTCAATTTTCTTGATGTGTTATGATAACTTTCGGCAAATCTCACTTAAAGGCACGTAACTTAGTCGTTCCGAACGTAGGAAACATGCGTACATAGCGATCTTAGCTCTGTGTGCCGAGAAGCGTTGTTCCTCAATTTCCTTGATCTGTTATGAAAACTTTCGGTATATCTCACTTACAGATACGTAACTATGTCGTTCCGAACGAAGGAAACTTGCGTACATAGCGATCTTAGCTCTGTGTGCCGAGAAGCGTTGTTCCTCAATTTCCTAGATGTGTTATGATAATTTTCGGCAAATATCGCTTACAGGCACGTAACTAAGTCGTTCCGAACGAAGGAAACTTGCGTACATAGCGATCTTAGCTCTGTGTGCCGAGAAGCGTTGTTCGTCAATTTCCTTGATGTGTTATGAAAACTTTCGATATATCCCACTTACAGGTACGTAACTAAGTCGTTACCATCGAAGGAAACTTGCGTACATAGCGATCTTAGCTCTGTGTGCCGAGAAGCGTTGTTCCTCTATTTCCTTGATGTGTTATGAAAACTTTCGGTATATCTCACTTACAGGTACGTAACTAAGTCGTTCCGAACGAAGGAAACTTGCGTACATAGCGATCTTAGCTCTGTGTGCCGAGAAGCGTTGTTCCTCTATTTCCTTGATGTGTTTTGAAAATTTTCGGCAAATCTCGCTTACAGGCACGTAACTAATTCGTTCCGAACAAAGGAAACCTGCGTACACTTCCATCTTAGCTTTGTAAGCCGAGAAGCGTTGTTCCTCAATTTTCTTGATGTGTTATGATAACTTTCGGCAAATCTCACTTAAAGGCACGTAACTTAGTCGTTCCGAACGTAGGAAACATGCGTACATAGCGATCTTAGCTCTGTGTGCCGAGAAGCGTTGTTCCTCAATTTCCTTGATCTGTTATGAAAACTTTCGGTATATCTCACTTACAGATACGTAACTATGTCGTTCCGAACGAAGGAAACTTGCGTACATAGCGATCTTAGCTCTGTGTGCCGAGAAGCGTTGTCCTCAATTTCCTAGATGTGTTATGATAATTTTCGGCAAATATCGCTTACAGGCACGTAACTAAGTCGTTCCGAACGAAGGAAACTTGCGTACATAGCGATCTTAGCTCTGTGTGCCGAGAAGCGTTGTTCCTCAATTTCCATGATGTGTTATGAAAACTTTCGGTATATCTCACTTACAGGTACGTAACTAAGTCGTTCCGAACAAAGGAAACTTGCGTACATAGCGATCCTAGCTTTGTGTGCCGAGAAGCGTTGTTCCTTTTTTCCTTGATGTCTTATGAAAATTTTCGGCAAATCTCGCTTACAGGCACGTAACTAAGTCGTTCCGAACGAAGGAAACTTGCGTACATAGCGATCTTAGCTCTGTGTGCCGAGAAGCGTTGTTCCCCAATTTCCTTGATGTGTTATGAAAATTTTCGGCAAATCTCTCTTACAGGCACGTAACTAAGTTGTTCCGAACGAAGGAAACATGCGTACATAACGATCTCAGCTCTGTGTGCCGAGAAGCGTTGTTCCTCAATTTCCTTGATGTGTTATGAAAACTTTCGGTATATCTCACTTATAGGTACGTAACTAAGTCGTTCCGTACGAAGGAAACTTGCGTACGTAGCGATCTTAGCTCCGTGTGCCGAGAAGCGTTGTTCCTCAATTTCCTTGATGTGTTATGAAAACTTTCGGTATATCTCACTTACAGGTACGTAACTAAGTCGTTCCGAACGAAGGAAACTTGCGTACATAGCGATCTTAGCTCTGTGTGCCGAGAAGCGTTGTTCCTCTATTTCCTTGATGTGTTTTGAAAATTTTCGGCAAATCTCGCTTACAGGCACGTAACTAAGTCGTTCCGAACGAAGGAAACTTGCGTACACTTCCATCTTAGCTTTGTAAGCCGAGAAGCGTTGTTCCTCAATTTTCATGATGTGTTATGATAACTTTCGTTATATCTCACTCACAGGTACGTAATTAAGTCGTTCCGAACGAAGGAAACTTGCGTACATAGCGATCTTAGCTCTGTGTGTCGAGAAGCGTTGTTCCACAATTTCCTTGATATGTTATGAAAATTTTCGGCAAATCTCGCTTACAGGCACGTAACTAAGTCGTTCCGAACAAGGAAACCTGCGTACACTTCCATCTTAGCTTTGTGCCGAGAAGCGTTGTTCCTCAATTTTCTTGATGTGTTATGATAACTTTCGGCAAATCTCACTTAAAGGCACGTAACTTAGTCGTTCCGAACGTAGGAAACATGCGTACATAGCGATCTTAGCTCTGTGTGCCGAGAAGCGTTGTTCCTCAATTTCCTTGATCTGTTATGAAAACTTTCGGTATATCTCACTTACAGATACGTAACTATGTCGTTCCGAACGAAGGAAACTTGCGTACATAGCGATCTTAGCTCTGTGTGCCGAGAAGCGTTGTTCCTCAATTTCCTGATGTGTTATGAAAATTTCGGCAAATCTCGCTTACAGGCACGTAACTAAGTCGTTCCGAACGAAGGAAACTTGCGTACATAGCGATCTTAGCTCTGTGTGCCGAGAAGCGTTGTTCCTCAATTTCCTTGATGTGTTATGAAAACTTTCGGTATATCTCACTTACAGGTACGTAACTAAGTCGTTCCGAACAAAGGAAACTTGCGTACATAGCGATCTTAGCTCTGTGTGCCGAGAAGCGTTGTTCCTAATTTCCTTGATGTGTTATGAAAATTTCGGCAAATCTCGCTTACAGGCACGTAACTAAGTCGTTCCGAACGAAGGAAACTTGCGTACATAGCGATCTTAGCTCTGTGTGCCGAGAAGCGTTGTTCCTCAATTTCCTTGATTGTTATGAAAATTTTCGGCAAATTCGCTTACAGGCACGTAACTAAGTCGTTCCGAACGAAGGAAACTTGCGTACATAGCGATCTTAGCTCTGTGTGCCGAGAAGCGTTGTTCCTCTATTTCCTTGATGTGTTATGAAATTTTCGGCAAATCTCGCTTACAGGCACGTAACTAAGTCGTTCCGAACGAAGGAAACTTGCGTACATAGCGATCTTAGCTCTGTGTGCCGAGAAGCGTTGTTCCTCAATTTCCTTGATGTGTTATGAAAACTTTCGGCAAATCTCGCTTACAGGCACGTAACTAAGTCGTTCCGAACGAAGGAAACTTGCGTACATAGCGATCTTAGCTCTGTGTGCCGAGAAGCGTTGTTCCTCAATTTCCTTGATGTGTTATGAAAATTTTCGGCAAATCTCGCTTACAGGCACGTAACTAAGTCGTTCCGAACGAAGGAAACTTGCGTACATAGCGATCTTAGCTCTGTGTGCCGAGAAGCGTTGTTCCTCAATTTCCTTGATGTGTTATGAAAACTTTCGGAAATCTCCTTACAGGCACGTAACTAAGTCGTTCCGAACGAAGGAAACTTGCGTACATAGCGATCTTAGCTCTGTGTGCCGAGAAGCGTTGTTCCTCAATTTCCTTGATGTGTTATGAAAATTTTCGGCAAATCTCGCTTACAGGCACGTAACTAAGTCGTTCCGAACGAAGGAAACTTGCGTACATAGCGATCTTAGCTCTGTGTGCCGAGAAGCGTTGTTCCTCAATTTCCTTGATGTGTTATGAAAACTTTCGGTATATCTCACTTACAGGTACGTAACTAAGTCGTTCCGAACGAAGGAAACTTGCGTACATAGCGATCTTAGCTCTGTGTGCCGAGAAGCGTTGTTCCTCAATTTCCTTGATGTGTTATGAAAACTTTCGGTATATCTCACTTACAGGTACGTAACTAAGTCGTTCCGAACGAAGGAAACTTGCGTACATAGCGATCTTAGCTCTGTGTGCCGAGAAGCGTTGTTCCTCAATTTCCTTGATGTGTTATGAAAATTTTCGGCAAATCTCGCTTACAGGCACGTAACTAAGTCGTTCCGAACGAAGGAAACTTGCGTACATAGCGATCTTAGCTCTGTGTGCCGAGAAGCGTTGTTCCTCAATTTCCTTGATGTGTTATGAAAACTTTCGGCAAATCTCGCTTACAGGCACGTAACTAAGTCGTTCCGAACGAAGGAAACTTGCGTACATAGCGATCTTAGCTCTGTGTGCCGAGAAGCGTTGTTCCTCATTTCCTTGATGTGTTATGAAAATTTTCGGCAAATCTCACTTACAGGCACGTAACTAAGTCGTTCCGAACGAAGGAAACTTGCGTACATAGCGATCTTAGCTCTGTGTGCCGAGAAGCGTTGTTCCTCAATTTCCTTGATGTGTTATGAAAATTTCGGCAAATCTCGCTTACAGGCACGTAACTAAGTCGTTCCGAACGAAGGAAACTTGCGTACATAGCGATCTTAGCTCTGTGTGCCGAGAAGCGTTGTTCCTCAATTTCCTTGATGTGTTATGAAAATTTTCGGTATATCTCACTTACAGGTACGTAACTAAGTCGTTCCGAACAAGGAAACTTGCGTACATAGCGATCTTAGCTCTGTGTGCCGAGAAGCGTTGTTCCTCAATTTCCTTGATGTGTTATGAAAACTTTCGGCAAATCTCCTTACAGGTACGTAACTAAGTCGTTCCGAACGAAGGAAACTTGCGTACATAGCGATCTTAGCTCTGTGTGCCGAGAAGCGTTGTTCCTCAATTTCCTTGATGTGTTATGAAAACTTTCGGTATATCTCACTTACAGGTACGTAACTAAGTCGTTCCGAACGAAGGAAACTTGCGTACATAGCGATCTTAGCTCTGTGTGCCGAGAAGCGTTGTTCCTCAATTTCCTTGATGTGTTATGAAAATTTTCGGCAAATCTCGCTTACAGGCACGTAACTAAGTCGTTCCGAACGAAGGAAACTTGCGTACATAGCGATCTTAGCTCTGTGTGCCGAGAAGCGTTGTTCCTCAATTTCCTTGATGTGTTATGAAAATTTCGGCAAATCTCGCTTACAGGCACGTAACTAAGTCGTTCCGAACGAAGGAAACTTGCGTACATAGCGATCTTAGCTCTGTGTGCCGAGAAGCGTTGTTCCTCAATTTCCTTGATGTGTTATGAAAATTTTCGGCAAATCTCGCTTACAGGCACGTAACTAAGTCGTTCCGAACAAGGAAACTTGCGTACATAGCGATCTTAGCTCTGTGTGCCGAGAAGCGTTGTTCCTCAATTTCCTTGATGTGTTATGAAAACTTTCGGTATATCTCACTTACAGGTACGTAACTAAGTCGTTCCGAACGAAGGAAACTTGCGTACATAGCGATCTTAGCTCTGTGTGCCGAGAAGCGTTGTTCCTCAATTTCCTTGATGTGTTATGAAAACTTTCGGTATATCTCACTTACAGGTACGTAACTAAGTCGTTCCGAACGAAGGAAACTGCGTACATAGCGATCTTAGCTCTGTGTGCCGAGAAGCGTTGTTCCTCATTTCCTTGATGTGTTATGAAAATTTTCGGCAAATCTCGCTTACAGGCACGTAACTAAGTCGTTCCGAACGAAGGAAACTTGCGTACATAGCGATCTTAGCTCTGTGTGCCGAGAAGCGTTGTTCCTCAATTTCCTTGATGTGTTATGAAAACTTTCGGCAAATCTCGCTTACAGGCACGTAACTAAGTCGTTCCGAACGAAGGAAACTTGCGTACATAGCGATCTTAGCTCTGTGTGCCGAGAAGCGTTGTTCCTCTATTTCCTTGATGTGTTATGAAAATTTTCGGCAAATCTCACTTACAGGCACGTAACTAAGTCGTTCCGAACGAAGGAAACTTGCGTACATAGCGATCTTAGCTCTGTGTGCCGAGAAGCGTTGTTCCTCAATTTCCTTGATGTGTTATGAAAATTTCGGCAAATCTCGCTTACAGGCACGTAACTAAGTCGTTCCGAACGAAGGAAACTTGCGTACATAGCGATCTTAGCTCTGTGTGCCGAGAAGCGTTGTTCCTCAATTTCCTTGATGTGTTATGAAAATTTCGGCAAATCTCGCTTACAGGCACGTAACTAAGTCGTTCCGAACGAAGGAAACTTGCGTACATAGCGATCTTAGCTCTGTGTGCCGAGAAGCGTTGTTCCTCAATTTCCTTGATGTGTTATGAAAATTTCGGCAAATCTCGCTTACAGGCACGTAACTAAGTCGTTCCGAACGAAGGAAACTTGCGTACATAGCGATCTTAGCTCTGTGTGCCGAGAAGCGTTGTTCCTCAATTTCCTTGATGTGTTATGAAAACTTTCGGTATATCTCACTTACAGGTACGTAACTAAGTCGTTCCGAACGAAGGAAACTTGCGTACATAGCGATCTTAGCTCTGTGTGCCGAGAAGCGTTGTTCCTCAATTTCCTTGATGTGTTATGAAAATTTTCGGCAAATCTCGCTTACAGGCACGTAACTAAGTCGTTCCGAACGAAGGAAACTTGCGTACATAGCGATCTTAGCTCTGTGTGCCGAGAAGCGTTGTTCCTCAATTTCCTTGATGTGTTATGAAAATTTTCGGCAAATCTCGCTTACAGGCACGTAACTAAGTCGTTCCGAACGAAGGAAACTTGCGTACATAGCGATCTTAGCTCTGTGTGCCGAGAAGCGTTGTTCCTCAATTTCCTTGATGTGTTATGAAAACTTTCGGTATATCTCACTTACAGGTACGTAACTAAGTCGTTCCGAAC
The DNA here is from genome assembly GCA_009859135.1 of Formica selysi. Lineage (NCBI taxonomy): Eukaryota > Metazoa > Arthropoda > Insecta > Hymenoptera > Formicidae > Formica > Formica selysi. The sequence goes on from WHNR01000407.1 coordinate 31,326, forward strand.
GAAGGAAACTTGCGTACATAGCGATCTTAGCTCTGTGTGCCGAGAAGCGTTGTTCCTCATTTCCTTGATGTGTTATGAAAATTTTCGGCAAATCTCGCTTACAGGCACGTAACTAAGTCGTTCCGAACGAAGGAAACTTGCGTACATAGCGATCTTAGCTCTGTGTGCCGAGAAGCGTTGTTCCTCAATTTCCTTGATGTGTTATGAAAACTTTCGGTATATCTCACTTACAGGTACGTAACTAAGTCGTTCCGAACGAAGGAAACTTGCGTACATAGCGATCTTAGCTCTGTGTGCCGAGAAGCGTTGTTCCTATATTTCCTTGATGTGTTATGAAAATTTTCGGCAAATCTCGCTTACAGGCACGTAACTAAGTCGTTCCGAACGAAGGAAACTTGCGTACATAGCGATCTTAGCTCTGTGTGCCGAGAAGCGTTGTTCCTCAATTTCCTTGATGTGTTATGAAAATTTTCGGCAAATCTCGCTTACAGGCACGTAACTAAGTCGTTCCGAACGAAGGAAACTTGCGTACATAGCGATCTTAGCTCTGTGTGCCGAGAAGCGTTGTTCCTCATTTCCTTGATGTGTTATGAAAATTTTCGGCAAATCTCACTTACAGGCACGTAACTAAGTCGTTCCGAACGAAGGAAACTTGCGTACATAGCGATCTTAGCTCTGTGTGCCGAGAAGCGTTGTTCCTCAATTTCCTTGATGTGTTATGAAAATTTCGGCAAATCTCGCTTACAGGACGTAACTAAGTCGTTCCGAACGAAGGAAACTTGCGTACATAGCGATCTTAGCTCTGTGTGCCGAGAAGCGTTGTTCCTCAATTTCCTTGATGTGTTATGAAAACTTTCGGTATATCTCACTTACAGGTACGTAACTAAGTCGTTCCGAACGAAGGAAACTTGCGTACATAGCGATCTTAGCTCTGTGTGCCGAGAAGCGTTGTTCCTAATTTCCTTGATGTGTTATGAAAATTTTCGGCAAATCTCGCTTACAGGCACGTAACTAAGTCGTTCCGAACGAAGGAAACTTGCGTACATAGCGATCTTAGCTCTGTGTGCCGAGAAGCGTTGTTCCTCAATTTCCTTGATGTGTTATGAAATTTTCGGCAAATCTCGCTTACAGGCACGTAACTAAGTCGTTCCGAACGAAGGAAACTTGCGTACATAGCGATCTTAGCTCTGTGTGCCGAGAAGCGTTGTTCCTCAATTTCCTTGATGTGTTATGAAAACTTTCGGTATATCTCACTTACAGGTACGTAACTAAGTCGTTCCGAACGAAGGAAACTTGCGTACATAGCGATCTTAGCTCTGTGTGCCGAGAAGCGTTGTTCCTCTATTTCCTTGATGTGTTATGAAAATTTCGGCAAATCTCGCTTACAGGCACGTAACTAAGTCGTTCCGAACGAAGGAAACTTGCGTACATAGCGATCTTAGCTCTGTGTGCCGAGAAGCGTTGTTCCTCAATTTCCTTGATGTGTTATGAAAACTTTCGGTATATCTCACTTACAGGTACGTAACTAAGTCGTTCCGAACGAAGGAAACTTGCGTACATAGCGATCTTAGCTCTGTGTGCCGAGAAGCGTTGTTCCTAATTTCCTTGATGTGTTATGAAAATTTTCGGCAAATCTCGCTTACAGGCACGTAACTAAGTCGTTCCGAACGAAGGAAACTTGCGTACATAGCGATCTTAGCTCTGTGTGCCGAGAAGCGTTGTTCCTCAATTTCCTTGATGTGTTATGAAAATTTTCGGCAAATCTCGCTTACAGGCACGTAACTAAGTCGTTCCGAACGAAGGAAACTTGCGTACATAGCGATCTTAGCTCTGTGTGCCGAGAAGCGTTGTTCCTCAATTTCCTTGATGTGTTATGAAAACTTTCGGTATATCTCACTTACAGGTACGTAACTAAGTCGTTCCGAACGAAGGAAACTTGCGTACATAGCGATCTTAGCTCTGTGTGCCGAGAAGCGTTGTTCCTCAATTTCCTTGATGTGTTATGAAAACTTTCGGTATATCTCACTTACAGGTACGTAACTAAGTCGTTCCGAACGAAGGAAACTTGCGTACATAGCGATCTTAGCTCTGTGTGCCGAGAAGCGTTGTTCCTCAATTTCCTTGATGTGTTATGAAAATTTTCGGCAAATCTCGCTTACAGGCACGTAACTAAGTCGTTCCGAACGAAGGAAACTTGCGTACATAGCGATCTTAGCTCTGTGTGCCGAGAAGCGTTGTTCCTCAATTTCCTTGATTGTTATGAAAACTTTCGGTATATCTCACTTACAGGTACGTAACTAAGTCGTTCCGAACGAAGGAAACTGCGTACATAGCGATCTTAGCTCTGTGTGCCGAGAAGCGTTGTTCCTCAATTTCCTTGATGTGTTATGAAAACTTTCGGTATATCTCATTACAGGCACGTAACTAAGTCGTTCCGAACGAAGGAAACTTGCGTACATAGCGATCTTAGCTCTGTGTGCCGAGAAGCGTTGTTCCTCAATTTCCTTGATGTGTTATGAAAACTTTCGGTATATCTCACTTACAGGTACGTAACTAAGTCGTTCCGAACGAAGGAAACATGCGTACATAGCGATCTTAGCTCTGTGTGCCGAGAAGCGTTGTTCCTCTATTTCCTTGATGTTTTATGAAAATTTTCGGCAAATCTCGCTTACAGGCACGTAACTAAGTCGTTCCGAACGAAGGAAACTTGCGTACATAGCGATCTTAGCTCTGTGTGCCGAGAAGCGTTGTTCCTCAATTTCCTTGATGTGTTATGAAAATTTCGGCAAATCTCGCTTACAGGCACGTAACTAAGTCGTTCCGAACGAAGGAAACTTGCGTACATAGCGATCTTAGCTCTGTGTGCCGAGAAGCGTTGTTCCTCAATTTCCTTGATGTGTTATGAAAATTTTCGGCAAATCTCGCTTACAGGCACGTAACTAAGTCGTTCCGAACGAAGGAAACTTGCGTACATAGCGATCTTAGCTCTGTGTGCCGAGAAGCGTTGTTCCTCAATTTCCTTGATGTGTTATGAAAACTTTCGGTATATCTCACTTACAGGTACGTAACTAAGTCGTTCCGAACGAAGGAAACTTGCGTACATAGCGATCTTAGCTCTGTGTGCCGAGAAGCGTTGTTCCTCTATTTCCTTGATGTTTTATGAAAATTTTCGGCAAATCTCGCTTACAGGCACGTAACTAAGTCGTTCCGAACGAAGGAAACTGCGTACATAGCGATCTTAGCTCTGTGTGCCGAGAAGCGTTGTTCCTCAATTTCCTTGATGTGTTATGAAAATTTTCGGCAAATCTCGCTTACAGGCACGTAACTAAGTCGTTCCGAACGAAGGAAACTTGCGTACATAGCGATCTTAGCTCTGTGTGCCGAGAAGCGTTGTTCCTCAATTTCCTTGATGTGTTATGAAAACTTTCGGTATATCTCACTTACAGGTACGTAACTAAGTCGTTCCGAACGAAGGAAACTTGCGTACATAGCGATCTTAGCTCTGTGTGCCGAGAAGCGTTGTTCCTCAATTTCCTTGATGTGTTATGAAAACTTTCGGCATATCTCACTTACAGGTACGTAACTAAGTCGTTCCGAACGAAGGAAACTTGCGTACATAGCGATCTTAGCTCTGTGTGCCGAGAAGCGTTGTTCCTCAATTTCCTTGATGTGTTATGAAAATTTTCGGCAAATCTCGCTTACAGGCACGTAACTAAGTCGTTCCGAACGAAGGAAACTTGCGTACATAGCGATCTTAGCTCTGTGTGCCGAGAAGCGTTGTTCCTCAATTTCCTTGATGTGTTATGAAAACTTTCGGTATATCTCACTTACAGGTACGTAACTAAGTCGTTCCGAACGAAGGAAACTTGCGTACATAGCGATCTTAGCTCTGTGTGCCGAGAAGCGTTGTTCCTCAATTTCCTTGATGTGTTATGAAAACTTTCGGTATATCTCACTTACAGGCACGTAACTAAGTCGTTCCGAACGAAGGAAACTTGCGTACATAGCGATCTTAGCTCTGTGTGCCGAGAAGCGTTGTTCCTCAATTTCTTGATGTGTTATGAAAACTTTCGGTATATCTCACTTACAGGTACGTAACTAAGTCGTTCCGAACGAAGGAAACTTGCGTACATAGCGATCTTAGCTCTGTGTGCCGAGAAGCGTTGTTCCTCTATTTCCTTGATGTGTTATGAAAATTTTCGGCAAATCTCGCTTACAGGCACGTAACTAAGTCGTTCCGAACGAAGGAAACTTGCGTACATAGCGATCTTAGCTCTGTGTGCCGAGAAGCGTTGTTCCTCAATTTCCTTGATGTGTTATGAAAATTTTCGGCAAATCTCGCTTACAGGCACGTAACTAAGTCGTTCCGAACGAAGGAAACTTGCGTACATAGCGATCTTAGCTCTGTGTGCCGAGAAGCGTTGTTCCTCAATTTCCTTGATGTGTTATGAAAATTTTCGGCAAATCTCGCTTACAGGCACGTAACTAAGTCGTTCCGAACGAAGGAACTTGCGTACATAGCGATCTTAGCTCTGTGTGCCGAGAAGCGTTGTTCCTCAATTTCCTTGATGTGTTATGAAAACTTTCGGTATATCTCACTTACAGGTACGTAACTAAGTCGTTCCGAACGAAGGAAACTTGCGTACATAGCGATCTTAGCTCTGTGTGCCGAGAAGCGTTGTTCCTCATTTCCTTGATGTGTTATGAAAATTTTCGGCAAATCTCGCTTACAGGCACGTAACTAAGTCGTTCCGAACGAAGGAAACTTGCGTACATAGCGATCTTAGCTCTGTGTGCCGAGAAGCGTTGTTCCTCAATTTCCTTGATGTGTTATGAAAACTTTCGGTATATCTCACTTACAGGTACGTAACTAAGTCGTTCCGAACGAAGGAAACTTGCGTACATAGCGATCTTAGCTCTGTGTGCCGAGAAGCGTTGTTCCTCTATTTCCTTGATGTTTTATGAAAATTTTCGGCAAATCTCGCTTACAGGCACGTAACTAAGTCGTTCCGAACGAAGGAAACTTGCGTACATAGCGATCTTAGCTCTGTGTGCCGAGAAGCGTTGTTCCTCAATTTCTTGATGTGTTATGAAAATTTTCGGCAAATCTCGCTTACAGGCACGTAACTAAGTCGTTCCGAACGAAGGAAACTTGCGTACATAGCGATCTTAGCTCTGTGTGCCGAGAAGCGTTGTTCCTCAATTTCCTTGATGTGTTATGAAAACTTTCGGCAAATCTCGCTTACAGGCACGTAACTAAGTCGTTCCGAACGAAGGAAACTGCGTACATAGCGATCTTAGCTCTGTGTGCCGAGAAGCGTTGTTCCTCAATTTCCTTGATGTGTTATGAAAATTTTCGGCAAATCTCGCTTACAGGCACGTAACTAAGTCGTTCCGAACGAAGGAAACTTGCGTACATAGCGATCTTAGCTCTGTGTGCCGAGAAGCGTTGTTCCTCAATTTCCTTGATGTGTTATGAAAATTTTCGGCAAATCTCGCTTACAGGCACGTAACTAAGTCGTTCCGAACGAAGGAAACTTGCGTACATAGCGATCTTAGCTCTGTGTGCCGAGAAGCGTTGTTCCTCAATTTCTTGATGTGTTATGAAAATTTTCGAATATTCGCTTACAGGCACGTAACTAAGTCGTTCCGAACGAAGGAAACTTGCGTACATAGCGATCTTAGCTCTGTGTGCCGAGAAGCGTTGTTCCTCAATTTCCTTGATGTGTTATGAAAATTTTCGGCAAATCTCGCTTACAGGCACGTAACTAAGTCGTTCCGAACGAAGGAAACTTGCGTACATAGCGATCTTAGCTCTGTGTGCCGAGAAGCGTTGTTCCTCAATTTCCTTGATGTGTTATGAAAACTTTCGGTATATCTCACTTACAGATACGTAACTAAGTCGTTCCGAACGTAGGAAACTTGCGTACATAGCGATCTTAGCTCTGTGTGCCGAGAAGCGTTGTTCCTCAATTTCCTTGATGTGTTATGAAAATTTTCGGCAAATCTCGCTTACAGGCACGTAACTAAGTCGTTCCGAACGAAGGAAACTTGCGTACATAGCGATCTTAGCTCTGTGTGCCGAGAAGCGTTGTTCCTCATTTCCTTGATGTGTTATGAAAATTTTCGGCAAATCTCGCTTACAGGCACGTAACTAAGTCGTTCCGAACGAAGGAAACTTGCGTACATAGCGATCTTAGCTCTGTGTGCCGAGAAGCGTTGTTCCTCAATTTCCTTGATGTGTTATGAAAATTTTCGGCAAATCTCGCTTACAGGCACGTAACTAAGTCGTTCCGAACGAAGGAAACTTGCGTACATAGCGATCTTAGCTCTGTGTGCCGAGAAGCGTTGTTCCTCTATTTCCTTGATGTGTTATGAAAATTTTCGCAAATCTCGCTTACAGGCACGTAACTAAGTCGTTCCGAACGAAGGAAACTTGCGTACATAGCGATCTTAGCTCTGTGTGCCGAGAAGCGTTGTTCCTCAATTTCCTTGATGTGTTATGAAAACTTTCGGTATATCTCACTTACAGGTACGTAACTAAGTCGTTCCGAACGAAGGAAATTGCGTACATAGCGATCTTAGCTCTGTGTGCCGAGAAGCGTTGTTCCTCTATTTCCTTGATGTGTTATGAAAACTTTCGGTATATCTCACTTACAGGTACGTAACTAAGTCGTTCCGAACGAAGGAAACTTGCGTACATAGCGATCTTAGCTCTGTGTGCCGAGAAGCGTTGTTCTCTATTTCCTTGATGTGTTATGAAAATTTTCGGCAAATCTCGCTTACAGGCACGTAACTAAGTCGTTCCGAACGAAGGAAACTTGCGTACATAGCGATCTTAGCTCTGTGTGCCGAGAAGCGTTGTTCCTCAATTTCCTTGATGTGTTATGAAACTTTCGGTATATCTCCTTACAGGTACGTAACTAAGTCGTTCCGAACGAAGGAAACTTGCGTACATAGCGATCTTAGCTCTGTGTGCCGAGAAGCGTTGTTCCTCATTTCCTTGATGTGTTATGAAAATTTCGGCAAATCTCGCTTACAGGCACGTAACTAAGTCGTTCCGAACGAAGGAAAACTTGCGTACATAGCGATCTTAGCTCTGTGTGCCGAGAAGCGTTGTTCCTCTATTTCCTTGATGTGTTATGAAAAACTTTCGGTATAAAAAAAAAAAAAAAATATATCTCACTTAACAGGTACGTAACTAAGTCGTTCCGAACGAAGGAAACTTGCGTACATAGCGATCTTAGCTCTGTGTGCCGAGAAGCGTTGTTCCTCAATTTCCTTGATGTGTTATGAAAATTTTCGGCAAATCTCGCTTACAGGCACGTAACTAAGTCGTTCCGAACGAAGGAAACTTGCGTACATAGCGATCTTAGCTCTGTGTGCCGAGAAGCGTTGTTCCTCTATTTCCTTGATGTTTTATGAAATTTTCGGCAAATCTCGCTTACAGGCACGTAACTAAGTCGTTCCGAACGAAGGAAACTTGCGTA